>JAJOZX010010391.1:0-144484 GCA_023014485.1 Bathynomus jamesi
TTGCCAAGCGTTCGACAAGTGTGACCATGGAATCATATAAACTGAAAAATATGGGAATAACAGGAAAAGTAAGGAAATGGATATACGAGGGTACTTCAATAAGTATCCGCACTTTTTATTTAGTGATAATATAGTATATATAATATATACTCGTAATAACGAGCCAAACTGAGATATATAGGCTTATTTAGGCTATACAGTATAGGCTTATTTAGGCTAGCAACAGTATAGGCTTATTTAGGCTACTCGTAGCTGTCACATATCGTACGAGTAGTGAGCATGGCTGCGCCGCTTTCAATTTGTACTCAGGAAGAACAGAGATCCATGGTTCGTTTTTGTGGGCAGGTTGTGAAAGGATCTGAAATTCACAGGCGTATATGTGCTCAGTTTGGGAATAATGCCCACCACGGCGAAGTGTGTACGAGTGGATTCAAATGTTCAAGGAAGGTTGGACATGTGTGACAGCTCAGCGCTCAGGACGACCGTCAACATCAACCAGTGGTGACAAGCAGGAAGAGCCAGAGCCATGATTTTCGATGACAGACAATTGACAATAAAAGAAATTGCATCTTCATTAGACATCAGTCAAGGGTCAGCCGATTCGATAGTTCATGACATTCTTGGCTTTCACAAGGTTTGTGCAAAATGGGTGCCAAACAGTTGACAAAGAGCACAAGCGTAATCGTATGGACGTCTGCTCTCGTCTTTTGGCGCGGTATCATAATGAAGGTGAAAACTTTTTGGAGCGCATTATCACTGGAGATGAAACCTGGATCCATCACTATGAACCAGAAAGCAAACGACAGAGCATGCAATGGAAGCATCCAACATCTCCCGTTGCAAAGAAGTTCAAACCGCAGCCGTCAGCAGGTAAAGTTATGCTAACACTGTTTTGGGATAAACGAAGAAGCCCTATCCTTGAACATTATCTAAAGCGTGGAACTACAGTAACAAGTGCATCGTATTCTGACATGCTTCGGAATGAGTTAAAGCAAGTAATTCGCACAAAACGGAGAGGGAGATTGTCGGAAGGTGTTATTCTGTTACACGACAATGCGCGCCTTCATACCGCTGCACAGACTAGAAACCTTCACGAACTTAAATTTGAAGTTCTCGACCATCCAGCCTACAGTCCAGACCTGGCACTTTCGGATTTTTACCTGTTTGGACCACTAAAAGACGCTTTGAGAGGTCAGCGATCCAAGGCGATGATGACTGAAGGAGGCGGTGCATGACTGGCTACGCACACAGCCAAAAACATTCTTTTGTGATGGCATTAGGAAGCTTGTAGATCGCTGGACTAAGTGTATTGAGAAACAGGAGACTATGTTGAGAAGTGATGTGTTTATAATTTATCAGATGTGAAAATAAAATTGTGAAAATAAAAAGTGCGGATGCTTATTGAATTACACTCGTATAATTTCCTTAGTGGGCGGCTGCAAGTCGTTACAGTACAAGAAGTACCTTCATCAGGATCAGAGGTCCTCAGCTCAGTACCACAAGGAACAGTATTAACTCCACTACTATTCATAATCATGCTAACTGACATAGATGAGGACTTTACCAGAGACAGCACGTAACATCCTTTGCTGATGACACAAAGATCACTAGAAAAATAAGAAACCCAGAAGATATAGGATCTCTACAAACAGACATGAACAGAATCTACAAGTGGACGGAGACAACAATATGAAGTTTAACACTGAGAAATTTCAGCTGTTAAGGTACGGAAAAAGAGAAGACCTAAAATCCATCGAATATTATACCCCAAATGGACAGGAAATTCAGAGAAATTCCAGAGCAAAAGATTTAGGGGTTGTAATGACTGATGATGCGAAATTTGAAACACAAAATAAGATAGCAGTAAACAGAGAAAAGAGAATAACGGGACAGATATTGAGAACCTTTAAACGAAGGGATAGGAATGTAATGATTCCTCTACTGAAAACACTGATCATACCCTTATTGGACTACTGCTCGGTCCTAACATCACCATATAAAAAAGAAGTCATTAGACAGCTAGAAGGGATTGAGAGAGCTTCACAGCCAAGATCAAGGGGTGTAAAGAACTAAATTACTGGGAAAGGTTACGCGACTAAACCTATATTCACTGGAAAGGAGAAGAGAGAGTACACCGTTATTTACACTTGGAAAATAATGAAGAAACTAGTCCTTAATCTTACTCTGAATGAACCGTGTAACTCCCCAAACAATAGTGGAAAGTAGAAAAGGAAGACTGTGTCGTGTTTCCCAATTAAAGGTGAGACAGGGAACATCCTTAACTCTGAAAGAAAATAGTTTTGTTGTGAGAGGACCAAAACTGTTTAATCATCTGCCCAAACACCCAAGGAACACGAATGGGTTGCAGTGGACATCTTCAAAAGAAGATTAGACGCCTGGCTCAGAACAATCCCCGATGAGCTGGGCGTACCTGGCTATGTGAGGTGGAGAGTACAAGAAACCAACTCACTACTTCACCAGGCCAACTCGAGAGGAGGGGCAACAAGCTTGACCTTCGTGAATGAGGAATCATCGCGCGGAACCTTTGAAAGGAAAGAAAGGTATAGGGTGTTTCAAACATGTGTACACTCTTTTGCTGCAGATAGTAGAAATGTAGTGTGGGTTTTGTGGATATTTATTGTATACAAGAACGGTTGAAACATAATTTAGAAAGTAAACCAGCACAATCTCACCTGACACACGTACACATGTGTGTCGTTTGATGAAAATGGATAACAGTTCAAACACTTGCGCTAGTTTACATCGTAAGTTAAGTTTCTTACAATAAACACGAATAATGCTCATACTATATGTGTATTTTAGACAACCAAAGAATGTATATAATTTTTTTCGTACACTCTGTATATTGGGCTCTAATTAGTAAGAGTGAATAGATAAGTTTGCCCATACAGATGGTTCTATGTTGAAGTATAAGTTATAACTTATGCCTTTAATAAAAAAGTGGATGCTTCTTGCCATGTCAAATGATTTCACCTTTAGTGTCAAACGTTTGAGTAGGTAATTAGAAAGTAATTCAGTTACTTTGAAGTAATTATTTAATCACATCAGAAGAAAAGTAATTAGTGTTGTAATTTTATTACTTTCTATAAGTAATTTTTTACAACACTGCAAATACAGGGTGATGCATAAATGTTTCATAAATCGCAGGGTGTATTCTTGAGAGAAAAGTAAAGATCAATGAAAGAAAGCCACCCCCAGCCTCCTTTAGTTAGCTTTATAAGGCTAACTACCGAAAATATCACGACCTAACCTAACTAAGGTCGAGAAATCCGTAGGTTTCAAGCTACAGCACGCGAGAAAAAATGAAACTTCTAAAGATTTTTTACATTTTCTGCAAATACACAGTGTGATGATACACTTGCTTCATTAAAGTAAATGGTCGAAATTCTTTCCTACTTCTTGAATGCATGCCTCAGCACGTCGCAAAATAGGATAAATGAAAGATAGTTAAAGGAGTGAAATGAGTAAAACAAGTGAGGGAATGGTGGTTAGAGCGCGGTGACCCTATTCCGTGGCCACCTCGGTTACCAGATTTAAATCCTCTTCATTATTGCTTGTGGGGTCATTTAAAAAGCTTAGTTTATGTTACAGAAGTCCGAGCACGTGATGAATTGTGGCAACGAGTTCGAGACAATTGCGAAACGATCCACAATACTCCAGGAATTTTTTAGTGTGTCAGACAATCATTGGTGCGACGTGCTGAGGCATGCATCAGAGAAGTAGGAAAGAATTTTTAATATTTGCTCTAATAAGGCAAGTGTATCACGCTGTGTATTTGCATAAAATGTAAAAATCCTTTGGAGTTTCATTTTTCTGTCACGTGCTATCGCTCAAAACCTACGGGTTTCTCCACCTACGTTTATATGGTCTTTTTTCTTTACTTTTGTCTCAAGAATACACCCTGCGATTTATGAAACACATTTATGTATCACCCTGTATAGGAGAAAAAAAAATGTATATATGTCGGCTATTAATTAATGACAGAAACTGACGTACAAATTGACTTCTCAGCAAACCACGCAACTCTTACATACGCAACCATATACAATTATACAAATAATAACCACCCAATTTTACAGTCTAATTTCGCCGTACTCGCTGCTGGGAACTCTGACCTCAAGCTTAAAACTATGGAATAGTTATTTATTTATAAATTATTTAGTTATAAATTAAAACCAGACCTCAATTCTGACGAATCCTCAGTAAATCTGTTGTGTTTCAATTAAGGTATATATTCACCCGTTTACCTTTTTTTTGTGTTTTATGCTTTTACATTTTACTTTTGTAGTCACCTTTTATAATTTTAATTCTGTTATTTTTAAATTGGTCATTAATCCAATTATATTGTATTTAAATTAACCTTTTATTGTTTTAGCCTTGAAGACGGGATGAGTATATTCCAAAACGTTGATATCAATTAATGTTTGAAGAATGCTTGTTTTTTCTCAGGTCCACCGTTCACTATATATATATATATATATATATATATATATATGGGTAGTTGTAGGTTATCTCACCCCTCACCACCACCAAATTTTGACAGAATATTTTCGTTAAAACTAACGAAAATATCACGACTTAACCTAACCAATTATCAAAGGCGTACAGTTGATCTATTAGTAAATAGTAAATACTATTCCAGAAACAATGTTATAATTAAATAGATCAACTGTATGCCCTTGATAATTCACTGGTCAACAAAGTTTTTGTCACAGAGATATTTTTACTTGAACTATGTGTAATTTTTTACGTTGATTACGAAAATGAAAACAGAATTTTTCTATCACCGCAGTTTTAGAGTGACACACGAATTTACATTACTTAGGATTTGAGTGAGAATAGGAAGGGGGCGGGTCTGCCCCTTCCTCTTCCTCTGCTTATAAGTTGCTACACGTCACTGTTGACTTTCATTTGTCAGTTACTCATTTGATTTCACTCAGTGAACATCGTGCATTTTATTTATGATTTTCCTTAATCATTTTTTGTGTCAGTGCGTTCATATTGTTTCATGACAATGCCACGCAAGTGTGTCAACCATCCAAACTGTTTCTGTTATGTGTGCAGAGAGTTAACACTTAAATTTCAAAGGCGAAATTTCAGCCCTCCGCCAAAAAAGCATACGGACTTTATTTTGGTTGCAAGGTAGGGGATCAGAACAAGACATGGGCACCTCATACTATATGCTGTATTACGTATTTAAGACTTCTGACAGGCTGGCTAAATGGGTCTCGTCAAGTGCCGTTTGCTGTTCCGATGATATGGAGAGAGCCGAAAGACCATTTAACGGATTGTTATTTCTGCTTAACAAATATACTAGGCATTACTGCGAAATCTAAACATATGGTACAATACCCAAATTTACCATCAGCCATAAGGCCTGTTTTATATAATAAACATTTGCCAGTACCAAGGCCACCGGAAACGTGGATTTTAGATAATGAAATTGATGTACAATGGTAATGACGAAGCTCAACATGCTTTACTGACAGACGATGTTGATCCAATGTTTGAACCACTTGTTCATCGACAGAGCCTCACTTAATATCTCAAGCAGACCTGAGCGAGCTTGTCTGTGATCTGAAATTGTCAAAAGATCAATCCGAACTTTCGGCTTCCAGGTTGAAAGTTTGGAATCTTCAAGACAAAGGCACTAAGATATCTTTTTACCGCAAGCATCAAAGAAACTTTCTACCCTCTCATGAAAACCTTGGCCAACAACATGATCCAAACGAATGGCGCCTATTTATCGATTCCTCGAAGCTGAGTTCAAAAACTGTATTACTCCATAATGGAAATAAATACCCTTCAGTTCCATTAGCAAATGCCGTACATATGAAGGAATCATACGACAATATGCACCTGCTTGTGAAACATATCCAATATGATAAATACTCTTGGCATATCTGTGGAGACTTGAAAGTGATTGCACTTCTTCTTGGTTAACAACTGGGTTATACGAAATTCTGTTGTTTCCTCTGTGAAAGCCATTACTCAAAGAAACAATGGCCACTTCGACAAGCGTTGATTCCAGGCATAAAAATCTCACCAGTTCACCTTCTTAATCCAAAAAGTTATTTGCCACCACTACATATTAAACTTGGTTTAATGGAAAATTTTGTTAAGGCTATGGATCAAAATGGCAAGGGGGGTGTCTCTACTTGAAACAGAAATTTCCGAGGATCAGCGAGGTCAAAATCAAAGAAGGGATATTTGTGGTCCCGCAAATTAGAGAAATCATGAGAGAGCGCGTTTGATGAAACTCTAAGTGAAGTTGAAGGAGCAGCTTGGAGAGCATTTAAAGTAGTGAACACAAATTTCCTCGGAACTTCAAGGCCGAAAATTAAGAGTCACTTGTTGAAGAACTTCTCAAGGCCTACAAAGACGTGGGGTGCAACATGTCGTTGAAAATTAATTTTCTTGACTCACATATCGACTTCTTCCCAACAAACTTAGGCGATGTTAGTGATGAGCATGGGGAACGCTTTCATCAAAATATCCACGATGGAGAAGCGATACCAGGGCAAGTGGAGCCCCAGCATGTTGGATGACTACTGCTGGACATTGTCAAGGGATGGCCCAGAGGCGAAATACAAGCGTAAATCATCAGTAGCCACATTTTAGGTGAATTCAATATGCATTTTCTACTTTGATATTGCTATTACGCCTATAAATTAGTCCAAATTTCATTTTCGATTCACTCAATATTGGTGGGTGATAGAAAAATTTTGAGGCCATTTTTTAACTCAGCGGTAAAAAACCTATAAGATCCACCCATTTTTGTTCATGTGACAATAAAAAGTTCGATTTTGTCGACCAGTGATATAATTGGTTAGGTTAAGTCGTGATATTTTCGTTAGTTTTAACGAAAATATTCTGTCAAAATTGGATGGGGGGATAAAACCTACAAGTACCTAATATATATATATAATATATATATATATATAATATCTCGCATAGACAGAACTATGCCAGCACTTAAAAATTAAACCAAACCAAAATAATCACGCATGGAAATTGTATAAGAAATATAAATAAACCATACAAATAAGTATAAATTATAATATGAATCAAGATTTGTATCGAAATATAAGACAATGATTTCTAAGATTTATATAATATTATAGGTAATGACTTTCCATAGTATACAAACGTTTTTCATATGTGATATAAGAGATGTTGACATTTCATTTTTATAATAGTGAGCGATCGACTTATCAGGCTAAATCACAGGCCTTCAAAATTGAGGGTCCTAAAACTTTTTTGAAATTGTATGCTGGTTTTATAGGAATTTGGGGTGCTAAATCCAAAAACAGCCTCAGATTTGCTCCATCACGTATAGTTTTTTCACAATTTGCTATGACGTTTTTATCTTGCAATATGTTATTGAATAAAATAAGTAGTGAAGAATTACCACATGAAACCTATTTCCTGACCATTTCTGAATATATTTATTTTAAAAAACTATAAAACTTGGATACTTACATCTTTACTTAGTGGAATGGCTTAGTAGTCCCGTTTTCTTTTGCCAGTGAAGCTGCGCCTGTTGCATTTCCTTTTGTGCGCTGCTTCCAGATTTTCACGATGCAGCATCCAGCAATAATCCCCATCATATTAACGTTCCACCGGCATTGGTATCTCTTTTCCATCTCTTTAATGTCTTGATGGAAACGTTCTCCCTGTTCCTCACTTAATGCACCTACATTTTCTGGGAAAAAGTCCAAGTGTGCATTCAAGAAATGAATTTGATACTCATTGAGCATCCCAAAGCTTTGAATTTCTCCAGCATGTTTTCAACAATGAGTGCATATTCAGGGTCCTTATTATTCCCAAGGAACTTAGTAACCACACTTTTGAAGGAATTCCAAGCCTCTTTTTCTACTTCAGTCATCGTAGACAAGAAGTTTTCATCTGACAGCAGTCTTCTAATGACTGGGCCTACAAAAATACCTTCTCTTAATTTTGCTTCTGATAGGTTAGGGAACTTCTTGCAGAGGTACTTAAAGCATTCTCCACTTTTTTCTAATGCCTTAACAAACTGTTTCATAAGGCCTAGTTTTATATGAAGAGGTGGTAGAAGTACTTTCTTTGGGTCAACAAGATTTTTACGCAAAATATTCTTGCTTCCAGGTTCTAGAGATCTTCTTTGTGGCCAGTGTTTTTGCTCCCAGTGTTGACTCTTTGCTCTGCTATCCCATTCACAAAGGAAAACATGGGAACTTAGTATATCCTCCCTGCTGCCCCAGAAGCATGCACAATACCTTAAGGTCTCCACAAATCATCCAGTGATGATCATAATATTTTATCTTTGTAAGAACCAATTCCAAATTCTCATAACTTTCTTGGAGATGTACCGAGTGACCAACAGGTACAGAGGCATACTTGTTCCCATTGTGCAAAAGAACAGCTTTTAGACTTCTTTTAGAAGAGTCGATGAAAAGTCTCCATTCATCCGCTTTGTACTCAATGCCAAATGCCTGTACCAAACCATCAATATCTACAGTAAACTAAATTGCCCTCATGTGAAAAGTAGTGAATAAACTCCTTTCTCTTCTTCTATACAAATATATCGATGTTCCAGCTGATAATAAATTTCTTTCTTTTAATCTGGAGCCTAAGAGTTCAGCAGATTCCTTGGATAATCCCAAATCTCTCACTAAATCGTTTAGTTCAGATTGAGTGAACAACTGGGGGTCTGACTTCCTATATCACACTGAAATTCTTCATGATCAGTATCTGAACCAGAATTACTAGGCAAATCTTCCAATGTTTCTGGTGGAAGTGGAACTGGAACTTCTGGCCCATGAGGAACAGGTCGAAAAGCTGATGGAAGATTTGGATAGAATATGGCTTATTTTTTGAGTTATAGCCTTTAACATCACAAGAGCAAAAATAGCAGTCATCACAGTGATTTTTTGGCTCCCTCCATACCACTGGCACACCAAATCTGAATGCTTTCTTTTTGCCTTTACACCATTTCCTTAGATCCTCTACGCAAATAAAACAAACTTTGTGTGGTGCCCATGGTTTGTCTTGGTCTCCTAGTTTCATTCCAAAGTAGGCATGGTACACTTGCCTAATAAAATTTGTTACGTTTCTTTGATGTTTCTTGATCACAAATTCCCCGCATATGTAGCAGAAGCTGTCGGGACTGTTGACACATCCACGGCTAGCCATGATTCACAACTTACTACAGTACCCAGAACACAATAAGAGTCTTGAATTTAATTTAATAAAGGCTAAATAAGGCTTTCTTAACACTATCAAAACACGCTAGTTCGCTGATATAAAACACAAAAAACAACTCAAAATCACTGAAAAAATTTGCTTCGGATGAATCATTGTGCGCACGTCATGAAATCTGAGTAACAACTGACTCATACGGCTTGGCAACCCAGTATTTATAGTCTCTTAGAAGTTTCTAGTAATTTCCGGAAATCTGGCATTTTCTCGAAGTCGCTTCACAAAAAATCGAATTTGTGAAATAACTTTGCGTCGTATGACATTTTTATTGTGTTTTTCGAATTCAGCACACAAAAATACATTGTAAACAGCTAAAATTATGAAAAAAGTTTTTCCATCGCAGGCCTGTGATATTAATGCTTTAATATTTGGTTCAGATGCTCCTTGAATATTACAGCAATGCTCTTCTACTTTTCTTCGAGCTAAACTCTTCAATTAATTGAGAATAATCTAATGAATTTGTTATATCGTTTTCTATTGATAACATAGCTAATGATTGCAATCTCGCTTGAGACATGGTGGAACGCAAATATGTTTTAATAAATTTGAGACACGAGAAACTTCTTTCAGCCGAAGCAACAGTAACTGGGATGGTTAATACTATTCGAAGTGCAACATAAACATTAGGATAAATCTCACTTAGTTGTTTTTGCACTATATAAACAAGGGCATTTCCGAGATCTGTTTTCTCAGGTATAAACCTGCAAAGTACTTTAAGTTCTTCATAGAGTTCTAAATCATTAATATCACTTGAACAGAACGCGCAAAACGGCTTGAGCGAGGCCCCCTTTGGCGCGAGGCCCTAGGCGATCGCCTAGTTCGCCTATAGCTAAATCCGGGCCTATATATATATATATATGTATATATATATATATACAGTATATATAAGTAAAATGGAAAATATATATTTCATGATATTTGCCCATATTTCCCGATCACAAATAATGTTGAAAATAAAAAACTGGATCGATTTTTGCATATTTAGAGGTGGCGCAACTCGAAGCCTTAGTATGATTATACAGTTTCGGGTGGCAAATTTTTCAAATTTGCGCCACCCTTAAATATTAATAGATTTAGTTTAAAATCCGATGTGAAGTCTTTTTCTGAAGAAAGAATGGGAAAATACATCAGGAGCTCTTATTTGTGCATTTTACCTCTTTACCATATACAGGGTGTTTCAGGAGGAAAGGTCAATACTTCGGGAGGTGATAGTATCGGTCATTGTGAGAAAAAAAATTCATATGAACATGTATCTAATTCTGAGTGGTTACGGAGATAGAGCTGTTTGAATCTACAAATACAAAAGCATTGTTAATGGTAATCAAGAAAGAGAAACCAATTACTGTTTCTAACATTTAATGTTTAAACATTGGCATTTTGAATGGTATCAAATACAGAAATGACAAATTTGTTACAGTTTACAATACGTTTTCGAAAATCCCACCGTCAACCTCAATGCACTTTGCAACTCGTGTACGAAGATCGCGTGTTGTTCTGAGTTGATCTTTACATTCCTTTATGCGGGCAGCAGCATCTAAAATGCACGCGAGCAATTCGTCTTTGTATCCACCTTTCTTTTGTAAACTTGATTTTCATCCACCCCCACAAACAATAATCTAACGGAGAGAGGTCTGGAGACCTTAGTGGCCATTGAATGGGACCACCGCGGCCGATCCATCGACCAGGGAAAGTTTGATTTAGGTATTGCATCACCAGACGGGTAGAATGTGGAGGAGCTCCGTCATGCTGAAAGTACATACCAGCGCGTGTAGCCAAAGGAACATCCTCCAATAGTCCTGGCAATTCATTTTGTAGAAATTCTAGGTAACTTTGTCCTGTAAGACGATCTCTAAAGCAGTGGTGCACAAACTTTTTTGATGTGAGGGCCAAGCGAAGAAAATAACTAAATGTATTAGCCTACTTACTTTCCATCTAAGTCATAAATTGGGTCACTTTTATATTCTAACTTTTTCATTGAATTGAAAAGACCAGTGGGGCCACTGAAAAGACCCGTGGGGGACACATTTGGCCCGCGGGCCAGGGTTTGTGCATCACTGCTCTAAAGTAACAGGGCCAATCAGCTGATCATCGATGATACTGCACCACACATTGGCAGAGAAGCGATGTTGAAAATTTGTTTCCACAGTATCATTTGGATTTTCGTCTGACCACCGATGAGAGTTACGAGTGTTGTTGATACCGTCACGGGTGAAAGTAGCTTCATCGGTGAACAGTATTAATCGAAGCAATCGGCGATTAGCATTTACCCAATGACAAAATTCCAGTCGCATGGTAGCGTCTCCTGGTTGAAGGTTGTACACGCTGTACATGATATGGATGCAAGCCTTCCTCACGTAATGTTCGCCATACTCTTGTGTGTGGTACACCGAGACGTGTAGAAATTCTTCGTGAACTAGTAGTAGGACTACGCTCTACCAACTAAAGAATGTTTTCCACTTCATCCACATCTTGTTGACCTTCACGTTCAATGAAACATGAGCGCTGGGAAGTGTACCAATCTCATGCAATGTGTTCAGGGCCGGCTCAAGGTACCGGCAACTCGGGCAGTTGCCCGGGGCGCCACATGCTAAGGGGCGCCACGTCATGCGAAAAATCTAAAAATAAATAAATAAAATAAAATGAAATAAAAGTCAAATGTGAAAATTTCCTGATGTGGAGTAAAATTTTCAGGGATTATAACATTATATTAGCCAATAGCATTAGAGACTACCAGTAAAGCTAAGGTCAGTTTGGCCCGACATGGGATGACATGTCACATGGGTTGATGTGGCCGCGTAGGTGAGCGTTGAGCACAAATTACATACGCCTGGCAGCGCTGCCATCCTATGATATCTCATCAGTGTTGCCACTTTGTGGAATTTTTACATTTTTTTGTGGATTTACCTCAGACAAAAGTGGCAACACTGTCTCTTATATTTTCATACATGGTTCCATTTTGAGAATGTTTAGTTGTACTTTGAGTGAATATCGTTAATTGTAATAAACTCTTTATTCCTACATTTGTAGTTTTCCTCATTGTGAACAAATTTTAAAATTATACTTGTAAGGGCGCCGAAGTTCAGCTTGCCCGGGGCGCCAGCAACCCTAGGGCCGTTCCTGAATGTGTTGAAAACCCTGGTAAACACTCTTCGATCCGGAATTCTGCGGTTCGGAAACCGTCGACGATATTCTGCAACAGCAGCTGTTGCACTTCCATCGCAAAAACTGTAGACATACACCATATCTGCATATTCGGCATGTGTGAAGGTGTGTGGCATTCTTAACACTGCTTCAAACACCAAACAATGTCACTCACAACAGTCAGCTGTCGATTGGCTTATATTACATGCTTACATTAAGCTTACATGGTTCAAGGTTATAGGGGAGGGAAGGGGGAGGAAGAGCTGCGCGCGCATCAGATTCAAACAGCTCTATCTCCGTAACCATTCAGAATTAGACATGTTCATTAGGGTGGAGCGAAAAATACTTTTTTTCTAGTATGAAGTTCTAATAGTGATTAAAAGTTGCATTTAGTGGACGAAATATGCCTGCCAAAATATGAGTTCATTTGTTTAAAATTTTCAGCTGCCACCAGGGGCTAAAGTTAACACAATTTTGGGTAAAAAGGAAAAAAATGCTTCTATTTTAGGTTTGAAACTATTAAAAAGTTTTATCTTAGAATTATCTAATAGTTTGATTAAGATTCTTAAATGATAGGAATTCGTTTTGTAAAAATGCCTTTTCATATGCTTAATATCTTCAGCTACCACAAGAGAGCTGAAGTTAACACAATTTAGAGTAACTGAGTCATGTTGAGACTACACTGAATGTTGTGGGGGAGGGTTTGGGGAGGGTTGTGGGGAGGGTTTTGGTGTGAAGGAATTTCTTTCTGTGAGTCATTAGAACAGTGTGTTAACACTTGTCTTCTTAGGTAGTAGGCCTAGTCGCTCAGTTGATCGGAGAGTTTTTTAATATGATCGGAATATTATAAAACTTTATTTTAAAGTGATTTATATAGAGATAATATTGATTTTATTATAAAATGCTTGTTATAATGTATTATATAATTTTAGTTTATTTATATAATATATTATATATTTATATAATATATTATATATAGTACTTATAAAATATATTATATATATTAATTATATAATGTTTTGATGTTACAGGATATTTTGTGATTGTGAATTTTTCTTAAAAATATTATGGCATCAAATACTAAATATAAACATTTCACTCTCTAGAGAACATATGAAGTGTGCCATATCTGAAGTACCTTGTGAGATGAGTGATATGCAACTACCAACTTATAACTGCATTATGAAAGATTACCTGTTCACAAAACATTTAGTGAAGGAGCAGATGAATAACAAGGAGCCTTCATTTTCTGAAATAGCAGAGGCAGTTTCCAAAAAGGTAGAAAATATTTGGAAGAAGGCCTCTTTGCCAATAGTTTCACATACACGCGTTTTACAGATGATGCGAGTGTACCATGATAAATACAGGTCCTTATTAAAGCCATACAAGTCACGCAAGGATCAGCCTAAGTACAAAAATCAGCTTGAAGAATTTGAAAACTCTTCAAAATGCACTTTGTTTGACATCTGCACCTGCAAATGTAAGGAGTTTAGGAGATGCTCATGTGAAAAGAGTAAGAAAGTCCTCCAAAAGAGCAGGATTTTTTAAATGACCAACGAACACGCAGAATAATGGTGATAGGAAGCATTGACATAGCACACACAAGACGATACAAGCAGGAGAACATCGAAAGGAAATGGAAAAAGCACGTCTGGAATCCTCACAAACAACTAGTGCTGCTATAATCAATACGTCCAACTTACAAATCGAAACAGAGACAAGTGAACTTCAACAACTAGAAGAGATATCTGAAGATAATGAGGAAGATACAACCTCGACTCAATATGTAATATCAGAACAACAGATGCGTGAGCCACTGCCTTCATTAGCAATTACTTGTGATAGATTTAAAATGTCGGACAGAGCTGGGGCTGCTATTGCTTTTGCAGTATTGGCAGATCTTAAAATTGTTACTCCCGAAGACAAAGGGAATATTATAGACAGAAGTAAGCTAAGACGTGAAAGACAAAACAGAGAAAGGAACTACAACAGATAGGAGAGCCAAAAACCATGCGGGGATTATACTTTGATGGCAGAAAGGATAAAACAATGATTCAAGTCCAGGAGAGTGATGGCTCTAACCACCAAAGAACCAAACGCGAAGAGCATATCAGCATAATATCTGAACCACACTCTCTGTACTTTGCACATGTGACACCTTCCAGTGGCAAAGCTAAATACATTTGCACAGCGCTAGTGAATTGCTTGAAAGAAAGGAATGTTGATATAGGGAACATCGTTGCAGTTGGCTGTGATTCGACAGTGGTTAACACTGGTAGTATTGGAGGCACAATAAGATTACTGGAAGAAACCTTTAATAAGCCATTGCAGTGGCTGATATGCCTTTTACACCTTAATGAACTTCCATTGCGCCATCTGTTTCATCACTTGGATGGTACCACTACTGGACCAAGAGCATTTTCAGGAGAAATTGGCCGAGCACTTTCAGACTGTGAAAAGCTTCCCATAGTTAACTTCAAACCCATTGAAATTCAAGAGGACATGTGTGAAGTTGATGTAGATGACATAAGTACTGACCAGAAATACCTTCTTGAAATTCACAAGGCTATATCAAGTGGAACATTCTCAAAGAGTCTTAGTCATAAGAGTCCAGGCAATATATCACATTCAAGGTGGCTCACCACAGCAAACAGGACTCTGCGGTTATATGCAAGCACAGAGAATCCTTCAGGCAATTTACAAGAATTAGCTACTTTCATTGTTAGGGTATACGCACCAATGTGGTTTCAGATAAAGCGTAAACCATTATGCCAATATGGTGCTAAACATATGTGGCATATGATTGCAAGAAGCCAGTATCTCCGTGAAGAGCTTAGGAGAGTACATGATTCAGTCATTCAGCGAAATGCATATTACGCAAATCAAGAAAACATTCTCATTGCAATGATAGCTGATGAAAGGGAGCATGTGCGTCAGTTGGGATTTAGGCGTATCATAAAAGCAAGGGCATGCATTCAAGAAACAGATGTTCTCAGGTATTTTAAGGTGCCAGAAATAAATTTTTATGCCAAAGACTATACAGATCTCATTATGTGGCAAGATTTTCAGATAGCAGAACCACCGATAACCAAAGGAGTTTCTCTTGATGATATTCAATCATGCATCATACATGGTACTACTCTTCATTCAGAATTATTTCAGTTTCCATGTCATACACAAGCCGTAGAGAGATGCGTCAAGCTCGTTACAGACGCTGCTGGATCAGTCTGCGGACCTACAAACAGAGACGGTTGGATTCGTGCTACATTAGAATCAAGGAAAAACAGCCAAAATTTGACACAAAAGCAAATTACTAAATAGTCTTCAGCAAGAACCCTTTCTAGAGGGAGGTTGGTTGGGGAAAGGGTGGTAACTCCGCTAAGGCACGAAATAACGTTTCTTAACTGTCTTAAGCCAGTAAAGGAGGAGAGACATCCTAATTTATTACTGTTCCTTTTTCAAGTAAATACAGAATCATACTTAATTGCATTTTTAAGTTAAATTCAGCCCTCTTGTGGCAGCTGAAGATATTAAGCATATGAAAAGGCATTTTTACAAAATGAACTCTTATTATTTAAGAATCTTAATCAAACTATTAGATAATTCTAAGATAACATTTTATAATAGTTTGATAAACCTAAAATAGAAGCATTTTTTTCCTTTTTACCCAAAATTGTGTTAAATTTAGCCCCCAGGTGGCAACTGAAAATATTAAACAAATGAACTCATATTTTGGCAGGTATATATCGTCCACTAAATGCAACTTTTAATCACTATTAGAACTTCATACTAGAAAAAAGTATTTTCGCTCCACCCTAATGTTCATATGAACCTTTTTTCTCACAATGACCGATACTATCACCTCCCGAAGTATTGACCTTTCCTCCTGAAACACCCTGTATATTTGGCTCACTCTAATATATATATATATATATATATATATATAATATAACATATGCGCCTCGGTGGTGTAGTGGTTAGCATCGCTGACTACGAATCCATCGGCCCCGGGATCGAGACCCGGTGACGTCAGGCGGCGCGCAGCAAAAACCAGCTGTTCGGTAGTTTCGGGAATCTTTCACTATTATGGCAACCCCAATCAAGAGGGTTCGTGTCGTGACTGACTCGTGGTGCCTTTGAATAGATGTCTAATTCTTTTTCATAACTTTTCTGACTATTTTTGATAGGTGGAGGCACAACCTCATCGAAATAACTCCATAAATTAACCTTCGGCTTCTTTTTCAAAGGTTCTTGATCTTCTCGTGAAACAAAATCAGTTGCTTCATCGCCATAGGTTATATTACGTGTAGGGCTAGCGTTAGGTGATGCAGACAATGATTATCTCATTTTTTACAAACTCTGGCACTGTTATGCAAGCAAATTTGAAACGAGAATGTAAAACGTGAGAAATTATGCGAGTAATGTCTGCTTTCCTGCCTGAAACGATTCTGTAAATTTTCTATTAAATCGTTGTTCATAGTATGAACACCTGAATCATCAGTTATATTAGGCAAAAATACCACGAGACCTGTTACATCGGGAGGCACCATACGAAGACAAGAAGAATCAGAGGAAAAGTCATTCGTTAATTTTTCACATCGACTAAGAAGCTTTACAACACACTGAATTAGAGTCCACTGATGATTGTTGAAGGTTGCTGCAGTATGTCATAGTCCGAGGCGTATGCAACAACCGCAGTTTTTCGTTGTTGTTGTTGGTTAGCCGATCAGCCCATCTGATCGAGCAAGCCGGCGCGGCGGCACGCAGGTAACCGATCGCCCTCTCTGGAATGGACCAGAGGTTCAGCGCACTAGTGATGTTGTGTTGTGCTCTATGTTGTGCTAGAGCGGTACAGTCTGTCATAATGTGTTCAATTGTTTGTGGTGTGTCCTGGCACAGGTGGCAGGTGTCGTCTGTGGAGTTGTCTAGTCTGTGTTTATACTGTATGTCTGTAAGTTGGGGGTGATGTTCACATCAGAATCGTGTTAAGTTAACTCGATCTGATCTGCTCAGGTTGGTCTCTGACCTGTCAATGGGTGACGGCTTCGCACCTAGAACCGCATTCGGACCGAATCGTGTCAGTGCTTTGTGGGTTAGGTGTGTGTGCGTATGTGTTTTCTGTACTGTGTGATGTCTGTGGGGCGTGGTATGGAATGGAGTATTTGGTTATAATGTCCCTCTGGTGTTACCTTAATGGTGCGAGGTGTTAGTGCATGATTGTACATGTAGTGGCAAGGGTGTTGTGGGTTAGTTGTCGCTGCTGCCCGATTGTGTTCTCCTCATGTCTAAATGTTCCCTAACTTTCAGTATTTTTGTTTCTCTGTGCAGGTGTTCTATTGGTGTTGTTTGAATACATCCTGTAATGATACGAAGTGCGTTGTTTTCTATTGTCTGTAAGGTGTTTATGTGTGTTTGAGATAATGGGTGCCCAGCATGGGCTAGCATAGTCCATAACTGAGCGAATATATTGTTTGTATATGAGTGATGTTGTTTCCTGCTGCTGTTCAAAGTTTGTGCCTGTTAGTACCCTAAGCGTGTTAAGTCTTGACGTACATTTGTTTTTAACGTCCTGAATGTGGTTTGCAAAAGATAATGATGTGTTGTATGTGACCCCAAGTATTTTGGTCCTGTGAGTGTGTGGAATGTTGGTGTTGTTTAGTGTAAGCTGTGGAGTTATCTGGTGTTCTTTTGTGTTGCTTGTTAGCAAGGTGATGGTTGATTTTGTGGGCACTACTTTGAGTCTATTGTGTGTGAGCCAGCCTTGTATACTGTTTATGTATGTTTGTAGGTTATTTGTAGCGGTGCCAATGTTGTTGTAGGTGGATGTTAGTGATGTCATCTGCATATGATGATAAGGTAAGCTTGTTATCTATGGGTGTTGGAATGTCATGCATATATAAGTTGAACAGTGTTGGTGAGAGAACAGAGCCTTGAGGGACCCCGTTCGGAAAAAGCTTGTTTTTGGATGACTTGCCATTAAATGTGACATGTGAGTATCTTCCTGAAAGATAGTTGCTCAGCCACTTTTTGGTGTTATTGTGCATATTTGTGCTGAGTATTTTGTTTATGAGAGGGAAGCGTGGGATAGCATCAAATGCTTTACTAATGTCTATTGTTGCTAATAGTGTACGTTGAGCTGGTCGTCTGGAGTTGATGCCATCCATGATGTGCTGCGTGAGAGTAATGTGATTGAGTAGTGAGGTCTGAATCCATATTGAGTAGGCGATAGTGGTATGTGTGGGTTGGTGATTTGTAAGATTAGTCTTTCTGTTACTTTGGAAGGTGTGTATAGTAAAGTAATGGGTCTATAGGAAGCTGGTTCTGTTGGATTTTTGTTTGGTTTGAGTAGTGTAATAATTTTACCTTGTTTCCATATGTCAGGAATAATACAGTGTTAGTATGAATATATGCTGATTTTTGTGAGAGCTAGTATTTCCTGTGGGCCCAAGTGTTTAAGGTGTATGTTAGATATGTTGCCTGGTCCAGTAGCCTTCGAATTCTTAATGTTTTTGATGATCTTGGTGGTCTGGTCTGTATTGAAGGGTGTAATGGTCGTGTCGAGTCTGTAGGTTTTCTTGTGTCTGGCTGTTTGTCTGTCTGCATGTTTCTGGTTGTTGTCTCTGTTTAAGTGACTTATCTTTGTGTAGTGATTAACTACAATGTTAGCTTGTTGTGTATATGTTGGATATTATTTTGGCTGCGACAGATAGCCGCGTATGAGGTGTGAATGCCGTCGTTAGAGTGGGTAATGCTGTTTATAGTCTTGCAGTTTTTCGTTGAAGAAGTCGTTGTAGCATATAGAATGTAGAGTTCCATTGGGTGATAACGCCTCTTATAAGTTTGTTTTCGGGTAAATTATGTTGCTTCTGGAATTCTTTAAGTCTGTCAAAGGCTGGAGATGAATAATTAAAATGCAAAAGATTGGGCGCGCAATTGTACATATCTCTGAAACAGACTTCTGGCTAAGAAGGGCTTCATCAACTGCAAGTGGTAAAGTATGATTCGCACAAGCAACAGGAGTAATTTTGAGAACGCTAACAGCTTTAGTAATATTACAGCCATTGTCGTGCACAACTATGTGCACACAATCGCTCTTTATTGACCATTCTTGCAATATAGAAGTCAATTAATTTGCAAATTTTTCATGAATATGGGAATCTGGCAAATTTTTGGTGGCCAAAACATACTGCTTTTGCTCACATTTACTATTAATTCTATGTGCTGTCAAACTGATAAAGGCTTTAGTTTTTTCTAGTGTTTAGTATTCGGTACATCCCTAAATTACTCGTACATATAATGTTCCACACAAACCATGCATGGAACAAGGAACTCTTCTCGGAAAATTAAATCCACTATAGTCTGAATAAATAATGGTAAATGACAAATACTAAAGTTTTTCTTTTTCGTGATGGAAGCCCAACGTGAGCAGCGGGTCATTTAATTTTCCCAGAAGAGTTCCTTGTTCCATGCGCAGTCTGTGTAACATAAAAGTCTCAGGTGACCATTCTGATTTGTTTCGTGTATATATATATAATATATATATTAGGATGAGCCACACATATATGGTAAAAACATAAAATGTAAATACCGGGTGTCCGAGAATTATCTGTACAATTTTTGGCTGTTATTAAAAGTCAACCATGAAGTGTAGAAATTCCAGTTTGTCCCATTTTACAGAGAATCTCATTAAGTTTTTTCTGATACCACGTTTGACAAGTTTTTAGAAATGTACGCGGGTGACAGACATTGATGATTTAAAAGCAAGAATCACAGCTGCTATTGAGCGAATTGATGTGGATCTGCTGCAGCGTACATGGCAACATTTGGAGTATCGATTGGATGTTTTGCGAATCACTAATGGTGCACATATCGAATGTTTGTAACAACGTTACTTTAATAAAAGAAACTTTTGAAAATACAGATTCTAAATAATCTTGTTTAAGAATTTTACGTGTGTTATCAAGAATTTTATTAAAAGATGAAATTGTACAGATAATGTTCGGACACACTGGAATTTCTAAAAAACTTGTCAAAACTTGGTATCAGAAAAAACATAATGAGATTCTCTGTAAAATGGGACAACACTGGAATTTCTACACTTCATGGTTGACTTTTAATAACAGCCAAAAATTGTACAGATAATTCTCGGACACCCTGTATAAGAGCTACTGATTATTTTCCCATTCCATTTATAGAAAAAGACTGTGCAAGGAAATTTAATCTAAATCCATTAATATTTAAGGGTGGCGCAAATTTGAAGAAATTTTCCACCCCAAACTGTACAATGATACTAAGGCTTCGAGTTGCGCCACCTCTAAATATGCACGAATTGAGCCATTTTTTTTATTTTCAACATCAATAGTGGTTGTGCAATATGGGCAAATGTAATGAAAAATATATTTTTCAATTTTTTTTGGACCACCCTAATGTACAGGGTGGCGCAAAAGTCAGGAACCATAGGCACATTTTATTAAATTATAATAAATGTTCGAATTGGTGGCTTTCCAGTTGGAGACACTTTCTGACGCGTTGAATGCATGATGTTTGAACATTCCTTAACACATTGGTACTGATTTTGGCACACTCAGATGTGATTTTATCCTTTAGAGAACGTATGGTTCTGGGTCGATTAGCATAGACTACCGACTTGAGATGGCTCCACAAGAAAAAGTCAAGAGGCGTGAGGTCTGGAGACCTAGGTGGCCATTCGACGGGCCCTCGCCGTCCGATCCACCTGCTTGGAAATGTTTCATCTAAAGAGCTCCGGACGATGGTTACGAAATGTGGTGGGCACCATCCTGCTGAAACCACATCTCTGCCCCTTCTGCCAATGGAATGTCGTCCAGTAGGCATTAGAAATGTTTGCAGCATATGCAGATATGTTTCACCTGTTACATTGCCGTCGAAAAAGTACGGACCAATTAACCGATCCCCTCAGAGCGCAGCCCACACCGTAATTCGTGGACCGAATTGCACATGTCCTTCCTCCATCCAGTGGGGGTTCTCATTGGCTCAATAGCGTGCATTATGCCTATTGACACGACCGCTGAGGTGAAATATCGCTTCGTCGCTGAACATGATCCTTCGTTGAAGTTGAAACTGTCGATGTTGTAGAAACCACTGGCAGAACTCTACACGAAGGTCTGTGTCGTCACCATGCAGTTCTTGAACGAGTTGGACTTTGTAGGGGTGGAAACGATTTGTTGTAAGAATTCGTTGAATGGATCTTCTGGAGACAGCATTTACTGGGATAACTTTCTTCAGGACTTACGTTGGCTGTTTTCGAGGTGAATGAGTACCGTTAGTGATGTTGCTGCATCGGTTGAACTTTTTGGCCGGCCACTACGCGGCCGATCATGAACACTTCCCGTTTTTTTGAAGCGCCTGAACAGTTTTCCACTGATGCCTGAACAACAGGCGGCCTCTCAGGGTGTTTGTCATTAAAAGAAGTAGCAACTGATCGGTGTGTTACCACGCCTTGCACACATTAAAACTATCTCCACCCGTTCATTTGTTGTCAATTTCTATGCCATAGGTTCAACAACAAATCTGAAAAGAACAAAACACATATTAAAACAAAATTATTAAAATGTGCCTATGGTTCCTGACTTTTGCGCCGCCCTGTATATATAATATATATATATATATATATATAATATATATATATATATATATATGACCCTCGTTATTTCGTGAGATTGGGACAAATAATTACTGCGAAATATTGTTTTAGCGATATATCGTTATATACTGTACATCGCGATATGTCGGCTGATGAAGCGCGAAATAGTGTTTAGACCGTACTATAAAAAAAAACGGGAGTAATTTAGGGTACCCTAAAATAAAGAAAGCGAAATATTGGACCGTCAAATAAAGAGGGTCTACTATATATATATATATATATATATATATATATATATATTATATATATATATATTATATATATATGAAACTGGTGTCCTGTTACAGTTGGTAATTCTGTCTGTACTCCCTTTTTCATATAATAGTCTACCAAGCTTGATTGTGTCGAGCTTTCATCCTGTTAACTTGTATTTACAAAAAGCATCCACAGAAGTTTTTTTTAGAAAATTAGAAGTTTGAGTGTTACTTATTATTATTTATAGAAATTGTTAGTTTCTTCATTTTATTTCAAAAAATTTTAAGTGAATTTTTTGTCTTAATTCCAGAAAGACAAAAATCAGTGAAAAATGCATTTGAATTACTTTCACTTCCAAGTGTCCAATTGAAGTTAGAAGAATCAGCAAGTAAGTTAAATTTTGTACATGGTACTGAGGAGTTATATCATAGAATAACAATAAGTTGGATTATTTCCAGCCTTAGATTTATTCTTGTATTTAATTGATTAAAGGTCCTTTTATATCCAGTTTCGTTTAAATAAGAGTAGAAGTTTGTTGTTTAGCCTACGAAAAACTGCAAGATGCAAAAATTTAAATTTGTTTATGGGTATTAACCCCTTCCTTCATGGTATATGTTTCTTTAAACCAAAATGTGAGAGATTTATCATATTCAAAACTAAATATTTTAGTAACTAGTCACTTAAATGTCCTGCGTTTGGGTCCCTTTTTCGACAACTAAACGCAGTTTTTTTCCTTTATAGTACCCCCATTCCTTTTAGGTCAACTGTACAGCCTTGACAATTGGTTAGGCTAAATCGTGATATTTTCGTTAAAACTAACGAAAATATCACCACTTAACCTAACCAATCGTCAAGGGCGTACAGTTGACTTAACCCGGCATTCAATTAACCTAAAAGAACATGGTAAAACAATAGGGGTGCTATAAAGGAAAAGATCCCTAGTTTGGATGAAATGCTAATTATTACCTTGAGTACGAGAAGGTTAACCCGTAAAATGCCTCTGGATGCGAAAGCGTTACGGGTTTCCTCCTTTATTTAAATATATGACTGGTTGTGTTAACTTTATCCCGTCGTAATGTAGTGCCTAACACCACCTTCCACTCAAAAGGTGGTGAGTTCAAACCATGGTTGGGGCAATTTTCTACCATGAAAATCTTGCGGCGTCTTCATTCATGATATTCCACACACACATACATACATACATACATACATACATATATATATATATATATATATATATATATATATATATATATATATATATATATACAGGGCGTCCCAAAAAAATGTATACACACTTTAACAGCTGATAGCTCAATTGATGTTTCTTTCTTTCCAAGTTAAACCCATTAGAATTAATAATGGCAGTCAGACTAAGCTTTGAACAAAGGAAATTCATTCTAAAATGCTACTGGAAGTGTGAAAACGCAGTTGAAGTGCAAAGACAGTTTAGGAGGGAGTTTCAAACAGATCCACCAACGCGACTTACCATAACTCGAATTAGAGATAAGTTTGAAGCCGATGGAACTGTTCAGAATGTCCACAAGAAGCGTTCCGGAAGACCAACGGACATCGACAAGCCCCACAAAGCAAGAAAGAGTACTGGAAACGTATCACCAAAGTCCAAGAAAATCTGTGCGGCAAGCGAGTCGTGAGGTAGGAATTTCAGAATCGTCTGTCCAACGCATTTTGAAGCGCTGTCAATGGAAAAGTTACATTCCAAGATTAGTCCATGCTATTAATGAAGATGATCCGAAGAGTGGAGTATTGCGAGTGGTACTTGGCACGATGTGGATGTGGATTGGACGAAGGGGTTTCGTAGAATACCCTCCGCGTTCACCAGACCTCACACCACTAGACTTTTTTTTATGGGGATACTTAAAAGACAAAGTCTACGCTATAAAACCTGCAACAGTCGCTGAATTGAGAGCAGCCATTGAACGAGAATGCACACAAATACCAACGAAATGTTTCGTGATGTTTGCGATTCCATTGCTTCGGCGTTATCAGCAGTGCCTGGACCAGAACGGACGTCAGTTTGAAAACAGGCGTTGACAAAACAATTAAATAATGTCTGTAGATTCTATTACATTTTGAAAATGAAATGTATTTTAATAAACACTGCCTTTATAAGTATTTAAAGTGTGTATACATTTTTTTGGGACGCCCTATATATATATATATATATATATATATATATATATATATATATATGGGATTGAACTCACTCAGAATGTCCCTGAGGTTTTTTCAGATACATACAGACCGTGCATGGAACGAGGAACTCTTCTGGGAAAATTAAATCCACTATAGTTCTAAAAATATAGTTTCTCACAGCTATCTGCAAAGCAGATAGGATACAGCTCTGGGACAGGATCTAGGTGTACAGGATCTAGGCCCCTATTTTTGGGGCCTCTTTGTGAGTGACCCGTGCCCACGTCGGGCTAACATCATGAAAAAGAAAAACTATAGTCTTTGTCATTACCATTACTTATTCCGACTATAGTGGATTTAACTTTCCCCAGAAGAGTTCTTTGTTCCATGCACGGTCTGTATGTATCTTATATATATATATTTTTTTTAAATTTTATATATAGAATTATTTGATGCCTTATTTAATGTTCGCAATATATGAAGTTCATATTTTCATTGTAGAAAAAAGTATTAAGACTAACTTTTTTCTACTACTCTTATTGAAGAGCCCTTTTAGCTCTCACAATACAAATGGTATCTCGGAGTAAATTTTAAAAGTTTCGATAAGGAGAAATCGGCCTTATCTTGGCTCAAGGATTTGTTTAGACAGAATCGTAATTGAAATTTGCGGTTCTGTGGAAATCTTTCCAATCCGATTTGCTTGAAAGATGTTCAGCAAGTTCTCCATGGTTGATGATAGAAGATTTCATCGTAAACTTTTTGTCGAAGATATATCTTAAAATAAATACAAAATATTTCTTTATTTAGTTCTTTATATCTTTATGTAAGAGAAAAATGCAATAAACGAGGATGTGGGGGCTGGACATTGCTTTGAAACTGCAGGTAAACACCGTCAAATAGTATTCCAGCCTGGCACACGAGAAATGCATTGTACATTGAGAATGGGTAACTTTAATATCCTGATAGTTTCTTGCGCGATTGCGAGAGTTTTTGATCCTTGTAAACCCCAATTATTCCGTTTTTCAAGGGTAGAGTGCTTGAGAGTGTGTGTGTGTGTGTGTGTGTGTGTGTGTGTGTGTGTGTCTTTCTTTTGTCAGTATAATGCTCTCCAAGACGGCTTCTTCATCAGTCGCGACTCTTTCAGAAGCGAGCACCCGTCCCGTAGAGTGGTGAGAAGAAGGATAACCTTCATTTCTCCTGTGCCAGATTGGAATGCAGTTATATATTGTTGTTACTTGTAGTTTTAAAGCATTACCTTTATATTCGTATTTATATGATATCTGTATAGAAATTATGAAAGTTGTCTGTAAACTTCGAATTTCATTACAAATGTTCGCATTTCGGCGCGCACTTCGGCACACACACACGTATGTATGTATACGGGTGGCGCAAAAGTCGCACACCACAGGATAGCATGTGCGGTAAGTTCACCGCCATCAATTCACCGCCATCAATTCACCGCCATCAATTCACCGCGAGGTAAGTTCACCGCGAAGTAATTTCACCGCAAGGTAAGTTCACCGCAAGGTAAGTTCACCGTAAAATGAATAAAATTAAAAATAATTTTTTAACTTAACAAGAATTTAATATAGGGTTTAGCAACACTATTTAAAAACATTAAAATATAATTAGGACAAAAATTAAAAAAGTATTTAATTTTTATTTAGCCACAAAATTTAAAAACAATATATAATTAGGAAAAATATTTAACCACATTTAATTTTTATTTAGCCACAAAATTTAAAAACAAATAATATATAATTAGGAAAAATATTTAACCACACTATTTAAAAACATTAAAATATAATTAGGACAAAATTAAAAAAGTTAGGTTAGGTTAGGACCTAACTAACCTAACTTTTTAAATTTTTGTCCTAATTATATTTTAATGTTTTTAAATAGTGTGGTTAAATATTTTTCCTAATTATATATTATTTGTTTTTAAATTTTGTGGCTAATAAAATTAAATACTTTTTAATTTTTGTCCTAATTATATTTTAATGTTTTTAAATAGTGTTGCTAAACCCTACTATATTAAATCTTGTTAAGTTAAAAAATTATTTTTAATTTTATTCTTTTACGGTGAAATTACTTCGCGGGTGAAATTACTTCGCGGTGAAATTACTGGCGGTGAACTTTCCTGTAAACACAGGATAGATTAAAGTAAATGTTCGAATTGCTGGCTATCAACCTGGATACACTTTTCGAATCGCTGTAAATATGTTTCATTTTTTCTTAACACGCTTATGCTGATCTCGGCACGCTCGAATCTGATTTTCTCCTTCAATTGTTCTATGTTTCTGGAACGATCAGTATAGACGACCAACTTGGTGTCCCCACAGAATTTACATTTTCAAAATTTTAACGCGCGTTTTCTCGAAACTTAAATTTGGCGCGCTCGTCACTGTCGCACAGAACGTGTTATTATTATTATTATATGTACAGGGTGTACATAAAGTCAGGATCTATTTTTGTGAAGCACTTGGAAATTATATGGAATTCAATCATAAAATGATAAAGTGGTAACATTTATTAAATAATTAAGAGTAGGATTCGACGTGACGCCCATCAGTATCCCTGCACAGCTCAAATCGTTCCGCAGCATTTCTAAACACATTCTGGAGCATTTGCGGGGTTACGTTATCTGCAGCAGTTCGTATACGTAAGTTTTCAAGACTCGTAATCTTCGTCTGATAGACGTGCGACTCGATAAAGCCCCATGCAAAGAAATCTAAAGGGGTTAAATCTGGTCATCTCGCGGCCAAGGTCTGTTGCTTCCGCGTCCGATCCAGCGATTTGGAAAACGTCCATTTAGATAATCCTGAACAATTTTGGCATAGTGACAAGGAGCACCATCATGTTGATAGACGACGGTACTAACAATCCTATCCCCGTCGTCTATCAACATGATGGTGCTCCTTTCACTATGCCAAAATTGTTCAGGATTATCTAAATGGACGTTTTCCAAATCGCTGGATCGGACGCGGAAGCAACAGACCTTGGCCAGCGAGATCACCAGATTTAACCCCTTTAGATTTTTTTGCATGGGGCTTTATCGAATCGCACGTCTATCAGACGAAGATTACGAGTCTTGAAAACTTACCTTACGAACTGCTGCAGATAACATAACCTCGCAAATGTTCCAGAATGTGTTTAGAAATGCTGCGGAACGATTTGAGCTGTGCAGGGATACTGATGGGCGTCACGTCGAATCCTACTCTTAATTATTTAATAAATGTTACCACTTTATCATTTTATGATTGAATTCCATATAATTTCCAAGTGCTTCACAAAAATAGATCCTGACTTTATGTACACCCTGTATATATATATATATATATACACACTATATATATATATCTTTGGTTTTGGTAACATTTGGTTAGCTTCCACCCGAATTGTTCATTCTGACGAAGGTCAAGCTTTTCACTCCACCTTAGACCTACAGTTTAACGTGGAATCCGAACCACGCCCCATCAGCAGCCCAGCGTCTTAACCACTAGGCCACCTAGGGTACCCATTTATCTGCCAACCACTTTCTTTTATTGTGTGGAGGGATGAACAGCTGGGTTTTGCTGCGCGCCGGCTGCCGTCGGGTCTCGAACCCGGGGCCGATGGATTCGTAGTCAGCGACGCTAACCACTATACCACCGAGGCGGTATATGTATGTATTCGGGTGGCTGTCAGCATATAGGGCCAAAAATTATTTTTTTAACTTTAGAGTTCGGAAGGTCGAAGTTTGTTCTTTATCATGAGAAATTATCATGCCATTTTTTAAAGCAAACAAATCATATTTAGGGGTAGCGCACGGCAGTATAATAATGTAGAGTAATGTATTTTTAATCAAGAGTAAAATACCCAATTTATTTCTTTGCAAAATTTGCAGAAATTATTATTGAAATGTTTATATGAAATATTCATATGTTTTCAGATATATAGTTGTATTTATGATATAATATCAACTACTACTTGTGACTTTTGGCATATGAAAAACTGGCAAGGAACAAGCTGCAACTCAAATCCTCAGTTAACTACATGCTGAGGAAGTGCGTATGTGGTAGTAATTCGTGCTCCATTTTTTTCACAGTTAGGAGTTTCACGCCCTAAAATTTTAAATTTTTTTGCAATCATGGCTAGTACTAGTTATATTATTCGTTCTAAAACATATGTATGGCTTGTTGGTCTAACTTTACCAAAAATATTGGGCGGTAAACTCCCTTCTCATCAGCAAGTTTTGGCACATTTTTTTAACCATCATTCAGAGATGAAGCTCCCTTTGAAAGATAGTGCTAAGAACACTTTGATCAGTGTTATGGGTTTCTGGAAGAAAGCCAGTATTCCAACTGCGCATGAACATGATCTTATTAAGCGGTTGCTCAAACTTCATTCTGAATGGAAAGCATTACAAAAAAGTAAGTCCCGTCGATCTCAAAAGCAAATTTCCAATGAAACACACTTCACATCACGACTCAATGAACTATTTGACATTACACACGAGAATGCTCTGTCTCTGATGAAAATAGAAGATAAGAAATTTCTTATTGCTGAGCGCAGTGGAAGGAAAGGTCACATAGCTGGCATTGATAAAGTGACAACAATCAAGGAAAGAAATAAGATAAGTAGAGAGCAAAATTTTATTAGGAGCAAGAGAAAACATGAAAAAGAAATACAACTAAGCAAAGTTCCAACAATAGATTCAAGTACCAGTAGTGATAACGAGTCGATCAATTCGGAAAATAGTACATCTCAAAAATTAAAAAGTTTTTCTCAGGATGACACCCAACCACAATTGAAGAAAGCAAGACCTCAAAACATAATGACTCCCGAATTAGCGCAAGCTCTAGACCGTACAAAGACCAGCAACCGAGCAGCAGCTCATATCGTTGCTGCTACGCAAGAAGTTTAGGATATGATGTAGAGTCACTATCGATCAATAAAGACTTTATTCGCATTAAAAGGATGAAAATTAGAAAAGAAACTTCAGCTTATATCATTGAACACTTTGTTCCAGAAAACCCCTAGTAGTTCATTGGGACGGGAAAATGCTACCTGATATCACAGGAAAAAAGTCTGTCGGACGTTTGCCTTTGGTAGTGACTAGTAAAGATATCGGCAAGCTTCTTGCAGTCCCTAAACTTACCTCCGAAAGTGCAAAAGCAATTGTAAAGGCTCTTGTTGAAACTGTAACAGAATGAAATTTAACCAACCAGGTCAAAGCTATGTCGTTTGATACCACGGCAAGTAATACAGGAAAGAGAGGCGGTGCCTGCATCCTGATTGAACAAAAGTTGGGCAAAAATCTTTTGCACCTACCCTGTCGGCATCATATCTATGAGAGTATAGTTGGAAATGTATTTGGCGTCCTCTTTGGTCCCTCATCAGGACCTGATATTGCTTTATTTAAGCGATTACAGCTAGAATGGAGTAACCTTCATAAGAGTAAGTTTGAACCAGTGATTGGTGATAAAGAAGTGACCTTAGACATATCTGAGTGGAAGGAAATAATTGAATGCTGTTAAACTAACCTAGAATAACGTCAACCAAGAGATGATTACCGAGAAGCCTTAGAATTAACGTTGTTGTTTCTGGGAGAAGTACCACCACGAGGAAGAAGACTGATGTAAGGTGCGTGCTCTACATCGTGCACGTTGGCTAGCAAACGTAATTTATTCTATAAAGATTTATCTCCTCCGTTCACAGGTTCGTCTAACATCAAAACTCAATTTATTCACTACAAAGATTTATGTAAAAGCATGGTTCCAATGTTCCCAAGTAACTTTAGCTCCTGCAAATGACCTTCAGCTCCTTCAGCAATTAAAAACTTACCCAGACACTGTCGTTTCCAAATCTGCAGGCAAGCCATTCGGTAATCATTTGTAGTATTTAAGTGAACGTCTGATTGGTCTCTCTTTCTTTGATGATCGTGTACCTTTAGAAATAAAGAGATTGATGGTCGCAGCTCTAAAAAATTAAAGAGATAAATGCCCTCCAAATAGAATTTGTCCAGTGATTGCTGAAGGAAAAAATCTGTCATTTGTCACAGCAAACTCTCGACAACTGTTCTCAATTTTAGGGTTGGAAGATGACTCTAACTTCTGTAGATCCAGCTCAATGGGCACAGATTCCATATTATCAAAACGCTTCCAAGATTCTTAAAAGCATGAAGGTTGTCAATGATATAGCAGAAAGGGAAGTAGCATTGATAAAGGACTTTAACGCCTCTGTAACAAGAAATGAGGAACAGACAGAGTTTTTGCTTTAGGTCGTTGAGGAATATCGTAAAACATTCCCAGATAGAAGAAAGAAAACATTAGTTGAAGGTCTCCAAAGTTCAACCAGGCTACAATGAGTTGTTAGTACCAACGAAACCCCCTGCATTGAGAGGATAATACTCACCCTTATGGGTGAGGGGGACCTGAAGCTGAACCCAAAAAAGACGATAAGCTAAAATCTTCTGGACTCTTGCGGCACCTCTAAAACATTTTCGATTTGTATACAAATTGGTATTCCGAATTTTTTAGGAAATAAGAACAATATTATGGGTTCCAAACTTAACTTTTTGAAGATTATGTTTATACAGCCACCCTAATATATATTATTATATGTATATATAACAAACTAAGTAAACACGACGATGATTATCCTCAAGGACAAATGGAAAAACTCCTCAATGGAATGCCAGAACGTCACCTTTACATAATTCACTTTTATTTATTAAACCAAAAACCAGGAAAAAACCGAAGGTATCTATTTACTTTGGCAACCTTCTGTACATATATAATTCTCATTATTATGATACCAAAGATAATATAACTACGCAGTCTTTTGAGATACTCACAGTTCAAAGACTGTTTAATGAAGTCCTTTTGATTCTGCAGTTTAAATAGTTCCAAGTCTGGACAATAGTCCCAATAAGTCTGGACAATAATTTCTTAAACATTAAATGTAAAAGAGGTTTTGTCATTCGAGTGCGGTTAATCGATGTCGTTTTGAATTAAATAAAATGATTGGCGTCATTTTTTTGGCGTCACAATGAGGTTCGTTTTGTCGTCAGAACCTTCCCTTATAATGTTTTAAATTCCTATGCAAAAAACAAATAGTGTGTAATGCGTATATATATATATTATATATATATATATATATATATATATACAGTGCCCGCGAAAAGTATCCGATCACTCAAGAAAATACAATATTTTCCCTTAATATTCAGAGACACGTAATTCACTTTCTATTTGTTCTAGCGACATCTGGTAACTTTGAGGTTGCTCGCTGATATGAGAGCTATCCAACGCATTCTCAAATTAGTGTTCTGGTAGCCTTCGTTGCGGGTGGCTGTGTCTCAAATTTGTCAGATTTCACTGTTTGTGTAAATTTCTTGATATTTTTTTTTTTTTACAGAAAGTGGTGTAAATAAAATTTATATATAATGTGTGCTAAAAAACAACTTAAGAGTGATTGTCGAGGTGCTATTGTTGCTTTGCATGCATGTGGGAAATCACAGAGACAGATAGCTAAGGAATTAAACATATCCCAAAGTACCGTTAATTTATGGGTTTCACGGGCTAAGAACAATGGTGGCCTAACCACGCCAGTCCCTAAAAAACGATCTGGCAGACCGAGAAAAACAAATTCGCGAACAGACAAACTTATGAAACGTTTAGTATTGAAAAACCCAACAATAACTGCGAAAGAAATAAAATTTAATATGAATAATTTGTTATCTGGTGTTTCTGAACGAACTATCCAGGAGCGGCTCCAAAAAGAACTCGGATTACCATCTCGCCATGCTGCTAAGAAACCGTTCATTAATGAAAAAATGCGTAAAAAACGTGTCGCATTTTGTAAAAAATACATTCATTGGACTGTTGATGACTGGAAGAAGGTTTTATTTAGCGATGAGTCGACATTTTTGACATTCAGAAGTTGTCCAAAAAAGGTTCGCCGGCCTATTGGCTCAAATAGGATGGACCCTAAATACACCCTAAAGACAATGAAACACCCTCCAAGTGTGATGGTTTGGGGTTGTTTCGGTTACTATGGGCGTGGAAACTTATATTTTCTTCCGAAGAACACAACTATGAATGGTGCACGGTATTTAGCAATGCTACAGGATAAACTTCCAATGGCAATGGCAATCCAAAGGACAAAAACATACATGCATGATGGTGCACCATGTCACAGGGCCAAAATAGTGACAAAATGGATTACTGACAATAAATTTGATATTTTGGATTGGCCTGGTAATAGTCCAGATCTCAATCCGATAGAAAATCTGTGGCTAATAATAAAAAATAAGGTTGAATGCCACGACACTGGCTCAGTCGAAAAATTACAAGAGGCCATCAAAAAGGTATGGTGCAAGGAAATATCAGTGGAAGTTTGTCAAAAACTTGATTAAATCCATGCCAAAATGTCTAGAACAAGTCATCCAAACCAAAGGACAGATGACAAAATACTAATATAAGGTTAGTATACATTTAAACATTGTTTTTTATGTAAAAAATACAAATTTCAAGGGTGATCGGATACTTTTCGCGGGCACTGTATATCAAACTCTGGTTCCATGAGGGGTATTTATTCAGTAAATCTTCAAACTACTATACGGGCCTTTGCGTAACATTCCAATAGAGACGTTGGCATACTATTGTCGCGTCTTCACTCTTTGTTGCTCAGTGGTGCGTGGCCGTGACTTCTAAACAACATGCTTCAGGTGAACTAAAAAAACCATTCGAAAGGAGTTTGCCAACGTCTGAACTAGAATGGTACATAATAAATGTAGTAGTTTATGAACGAATCGATGAAAATGTAAGCGGCAGGACTTTTGGTTGACTCTGTATAGAAAATACTGTGTGTACGTGTGCGTGTCCTTATTTTCCTACAGAATCGCGACAATTTTGAGGAGAGAGAGACAGCACATCGAGATGAACGTGCATATTACGACATAGCAGAGTTGCGTTGGTTTATTCCATAACTGTCCTCTTTTATCGTGAAAATAGGTATATAATTAAAGTTAGGCTATGTTACGTTAGGTTAAGCTACGTTAGGTAAGGTTTGGTTGAATTTATTAAGTTCTTAGATTGAATGAATGTCGCAATACAGGACTGAATATGTGAAAATGTCGCGGTTTTTTAAGGTAGCCAAACGTGTGTGTGTGGGTGTGTGTGGTTCAACCCCCTTCGTAACAGCAAAGGTTATGGGGATCCACATTTTTACGTGGCATCTGAACCATGGGTCGCTATATCATCTGGACGCACCGGACGGTCCCCCATTCCAACTACAATCCAGACCCGACGTCACAAAACTTTTCTAATCTAAAGAAAGCGTTGTGTCGACACAGCGACGACGAATCATGAATGTGTAGTAATAATGCTGAGTTCGACTACATCAGATAAGAACAAATACAACAACGTTTACAGGTTATAGAAGAGAGAGAGAGAGAGAGAGAGAGAGAGGCTGAAGAGAAAGGGGAAGATCTGAAGAGGAGAGAGCATGATGAATGAAAGAAGTCGGTCCGGAATCTCGGAATCTTCTCCATTTGATTAAAAAAGTCAGAATCTTTTTAAAACTTTTGAATCCGGAAAATAAATTGTAAAAGTTGAGATTTCGAAATATGTGAAACGTGTAATTTTAAACAACTTTTAACATAAACTATAGTTACACATGCAAATTTCTCTTCCTTTTGTGTTTAGCCCATTTCTAATCTACGATAGAGTAAAAGCATTTCCGCCAAGTTTATAAGTTGAAAGAAATACTATCCTAACTTAAAATATAGATAGATAGATAGATAGATGGTGACAAAAGTAGAGAGAGACATTCGGTTTTTCACTAGTATTTATTTGATAGTAAAAGTCAATAAAAAATAACAGATTATTGAATCAATATATTTAGAATCGTGTTACTTTTCCCTTTCCATTATGTAAAGGTGACACACATTCTGGCATTCCATTGAGGAGCTTTGCCATTTGTCTTTGAGGACAATCATCGTGGTGTCTATTTACTTTTGTCAACACTCTGTACAGGCATGGGGGACGAGGCCTAGGCCTTTAGAAATCCCCGAGGCCGAGGCCTTTTTAGGGGAGGCTCACGGGGCCTTAAGATTGTTGGCTGAAGGTATTTGCACCCAGAGGTGTGATATTCGGATGCAAATAACGAATGCGGTGTTTGCCTCTGGGTGCAGATACTCACTTCGAAATCTTTACGAATAAGCAACTCCATGCTTGGGAAGGCTCAACAATCTAGCCTAGCCTAGGCCTAAAGTTCTTCCAAAGGTAACCTATCGTAGCCTCACACTAGCCTGTATCTTATCTTTTTTTTAAATCCATAAGGAAAAGCAAGATTCTACTCAAAATTAATAAACAAAGACGTAGTTCACTTCACTTACCTAATAAAAGGAAATAAGCATTAAGCACGTTCATCTATCACACGCGGCCACACCACAACACCGACACGCTGTGTGTTTACATTTGCCTGGTCACACAGTCAGACATAGTTGCCAGTGATTTCCTGGGCACCATACATTAGCGAATAACTTTTTATTTTCATTTCATGCAGTTCTTATTTCTCATTTTAATGTACCGTCATTATTTCAAGTTTTTATGATAACATGGAAAGTTATGATGTGAAGATGATCTAGCAAAATAGTTCAAGATTGTAGTAACTCACTGAGTGTTGATCGTATAATTTCTGAATGGTTACAGTTATTAGCGACTCTAGCGAGCTTTGCAAACAGAGCTACATTTGGAGATACCTTATTTTTTTAAGTTTTGCATTTTTATGTATCTTGACAATAAGAAATTGTGGTCTTAAGTCTACCAAAAATCATTAATGTAATTGTAGCTTGTACTGTATGTGAAAGATGTTTCTAATGTACGGTAGGCCTATAGGTATGAAGTTTATATCATGCCATTACTATATAATTATATATACGATAATAATATAATAACGATAATATTAAGAATATATTTGCACCTGATATTTCAAAATGTTATATATGTAATTTGATTCAAGAGTATATTTGCACCTGATATTATCCATTATCAGACATTTTTAAAGTTATATGTATAATACTTTATATTATTAAAGTAAATGAAAAAGACCGAAAAAATTATTCGCAAACAATATAACAATTTACATCTCGGTTATAATGCCGATATCAGCAAAATTATTGTTTGCATCCGATATTATATAATCATTTTAAATCATATTATTTAGCAGTTTATATGCTACAATTTACATGGCGAAAAACAAAATTATCGACGCTAGTAGCTAGTTATCAGTATACCAGGTGGTATTCTTCTCTAGTTTGGCCTATTTTTCGTTATAGAAATAGATACAGTACAATAGTTTATACACATAATAAGTTTACGTAAAGAACGACGCTTTGTATAGGAGAATTATCCGCGCAAGATGAGAGCGAAAGAACGAAACAAATGAAAAAATGAGGTACCCACCCGGGAATCGAACCCGGGATCTTCCGATTGCCGGTCAGATATGATAACCACTACACCACAGGCCTCACCCAAACAAATGTCGTAATTCCTCTACATACGCGCAGAAACCAATGCCCCAAAGGGGCACCTCCCGCATGCCGTAACATTATATACATTATAACTGCAAACACGCAGTATAATTAACGTAAAGAACGACGCTTTGTATAGGAGAATTATCCGCGCAAGATGAGAACGAAACAAATGAAAAAATGCGCGTATGTAGAGGAATTACGACATTTGTTTGGGTGAGGCCTGTGGTGTAGTGGTTATCATATTTGACCGGCAATCGGAAGATCCCGGGTTCGATTCCCGGGTGGGTACCTCATTTTTTCATTTGTTTCGTTCTTTCGCTCTCATCTTGCGCGGATAATTCTCCTATACAAAGCGTCGTTCTTTACGTTAATTATACTGCGTGTTTGCAGTTATAATGTACATAATAAGTTTATACACATTATATGAGCTCATTTCAACTGATGACCAACTGATAGATTGCTTTCCCACACTAGTTTTGTTACATTAAGTCAATTGGTCTACTGCTGACTGACTGAATAATATTTATATACCGCGACATATATAATATTTATGTACCTAACGTCACAATGACCTGTCACTAATCCGTTGGTCACCTAACTGAATAGTATTTATCAAAGACTGCCGCCTGACTAGTCACCTGTCTGAATAATATTTATCAAAGTATGCCGCCACATAAGGTCACCTGTCAGGTCATGATCCTCACCTGAAGAATATCCACCCCGAGTGGGCCCACCTGAAGAATCTCCACCTCAACGCTACTGGGGTTGAAAATTACAGAACAAAACAAATCAGGATTCCCTAAGGCCTCACGAAAGTCACGAGGCCTTTCCACTTTTGAGCTGGCCTCGAGGCCGAGGCCTGCAAAATATGCCCGAGGCCGGCCTCGAGGCTGAGGCCAGGCCTCAGCCCCATGTCTGACTCTGTATATATTAGTGTATATGCGTTAATGAACACTAACCACTGTTTACATACAAACTTTTAGACAAAGTAAATATTTAACTAATTTCACAAAACATTGCTCCGCCTATACACCCATTCAGGGTACGAGAGGGTCGCAACATCATTGCAAAGTAAACAGAGGGTCACTGTACTAATGAGACACACAGGCGTAATTTATCGCCACTTGAAGCAACAGTGTTTTTAGAAACCATAATCTAATCTACAGTAAAATCCATAATCGCTTCACGTGTACTTTTACCGTTGGCTTGCATTACGTTTAAAGGTCTGAGTACATGATTCATCAGGACCAAAATACACTGCAAATTTGTTTCCTTTTTTGGGACAACAAATACATTCACATTGCCTCAGGCATGCTCTCTCGAAACTGAACCAAGGTTTTTTCTGTGACCTGAATATTGTTTGCTTGCATGTTATAATATATATACAGTATATATATATATATATATATATATATATATAATATATCCTGAAGAGCGCGAACATACTCCCAATATATAAAGGAGATCGACCCGACGGCAAAAACTATAAGCCAGTGTCCATTACATCTCATCTCACTAAAATATTTGAAAGAATAGTTAGACCGAAAATCTATGACTTTTTGAAAATTTGGAAAAAATTAAATGATAACCAACATGGGTTTCGGTCAGGCAGATCATGCCTATCACAACTAATGGAACAACACAACAACAACATTATTGATGCACTGGAAAGTAATGAAAACTATGATACACAGACTTTGCTAAAGCGTTCGACAAGTGTAACCATGGAATCATAATACATAAACCGAAATATATGGGAATACCAGGAAAAGTAGGGAAATGCATATATAATTTCCTTAGTGAGCCGCGGCAAGTCGTTACAGTACAAGAATAAGAGTTATGGAGTTATGAGAGTCAGAGGTCCTCAGCTCAGTACCACAAGGAACAGTATTAGCTCCACTACGCTTCATAATCATGCTAACTGACAGAGATGAGGACGTCACCAGAGACAGCACAGTAACATCCTTTGTCGATGACACAGTAGAAAAATAAGAAACCCAGAAGATATAGGATCTCTACAAATAGACATGAACAGAATCTACAGGTTGACGGAAGACAACAATATGAAGTTTAACATTGAGAAATTTCAACTGTTACGGTACGGAGAAAGGGAGGACCTAAATCCATGGTATATTATACCCCAAATGGACAAGAAATTCAGAAGTTCTAAAGCAAAAGATTTAGGGGTGTAATGACTGATGATGCGAAATTTGAAACACAAAATAAGATAGCAGTAAACAGAGCAAAGAGAATAGCTGGGCAGATACTGAGAACCTTTAAACGAAGAGATAGGAATATAATGATTCCTCTACTGAAAACACTGATCACACCCAAGTTGGAATACCGCTTGGTCCTAACATGCCCATATAAAAAAAGAAGACGTAAGACAGCTAGAAGGGATTCAGAGAAGCAGGGCCGGATTAAGACCTTTAGAGGCCCTAAGCACTTAAAAGATTTTGGTGCCCCATATATATGTAATTCAAAATATAAACAAAAATAAACCATAAAATAAAATTTTATTTTTTGAAATGAAACAAAACTTACAGTAAGATGGAAAATAATGTTTATTTTTGTATACTTCCACTTCATTTATATTTGAAAAGTTTTCTCCTACTTTTTTTAATTGCAAAGTCTTTGATCAGATCCTCAAAACTAATCTTACGTAACACATCTGCTTCTATACTTAGTAGAGATAAGGCATCCAGCCTGCCTTGTTGCATAGTTGTTCTGTTGGTATTTTTAATATACTTCAACTGAGAAAATGAACGCTCAGCTGAGCAATTTGTGACCATTAATGTTAAAAATATACGAAAGGCAATTTCTACATTTGGGAAGGCACACTCAATATTGTCTTCTACAATTATTTTATAAAGTTCAGCATGACTGAATCTTGTTTTTACATTTTTTTTTGCACTGAACTTATGGCACACATATGAGTGAAACTGCTGAAGCTCAGCAGAGAAATTAGTGTTCAAGTCCTCTGGGTAAGCATCAATCATCTTTTTACAACCCTGAGAATACCTTTCAATTTCAGTAGATGATGAAGTGGTGACATTATGTGGCACATCACTTAGAAAAGAAAATCTCTGCTATTTCTTTGTATATCTCTCCTCTTCTTCTCATCTCAGTTTCAAGTTTGTCAACAATTGTGTAAAAGGTGGTGATAAGAAATTTATCTCTGGCATTCAGATATACTTCTGGTGCATCTCCGTCATTGGGTACCTTCTTTCTGATACGTTTGCGAGTTTGAGCTGCCTTGTAATCAACATCTGGTAGCATTTCCTTTGTAGCTGCTTCATATCTTTCAAATTCATCTCGTGAAGTGCACAGTTGGTCAGCTAATGATCATACAGATCTGCACATGTTTTTAAGTTCACATCCTTATTCTGTAGAACTTTGCTTACTCTATGAAAATTTTGCAAAATCTCATCCCAAAAATTCAACATAAAAACGAATTCTAGCTCTTGCATTATTTGCAATATTATTTGCTTCTCTTCTAGTGTCTCCCTTTTGTGACTGGTCTTCAGCTATACATTCTAACGCTTCTAAAATTTTAAGGAAAGATTTCAAAATTGCTGCTGTTGCCAAGCATGTGCCTCCCATCTGGTATCAGAGAGGGATTTTAAGACACTTTCATTTCCAATACAACCTTTAAGAATTTCCCACCTGCTGGTTGAGGCTAAAAAAAAGGTATACTAGAGCAACTGCACTGTAGAGAAGAAATTAACCGCCTCTTGACAGCAGTCAACAGCACTTCGGCCTACCAGATTTAGTGAATGGGCTGCACAGGGCACATATATAGCAAACTTGTTTGTTTCTAAAAAAATTTGCTGCATCCCCTTATAACGCCCAGACATGTTGGCAGCGTTGTCGTAAGATTGACCCCTACATTTTGAAAAGTTTAGCTTACAAACTTCACGTAAGTACTGCAACACCTGAGCTGCCATTTCCTCACCAGTATGGCTTTTCATTTTCAGAAAGGTTAAAAAGCGTTCAATAGGCTGTCCATCTTTTAAGTACCTAAGTACAACACTTAACTGATCGATATGTGATAGATCTGGTGTTGAATCAACTGACAAACTAAAATAACCAGAAGATTTTACTTCGTCAACAATGAGTGCGTGGACCTTTTGAGCCATTAGTTGAATGAGTTCCTCACAGGTGGTTTTGGACAGGTAAGAAGGATTTCCTTTGCCAGAATTTCCATATTTCAAAATGTGACCTGCTAAAAATGGATCAAACCGGCTTATGAGCTCAAGCAGCCCTAAAAAATTCCCATTCTACAATGATCCAAATCTTTCTTCTGTTCCTCGAAAAGACAAACCACGTTCAGCTAACGTACAAATAACAGCTATGACACGCCTCAAGACATGTTCCCAGTAATCACACACTTCCTGAATTTGTTTTTCCAACTGTTGTCCCAACCCCGCACCTTGTCTGCGAGTTAAGTATGTTAGCATAGAGTCTCGGTGAGTAGTGCTTTTTTCATGATGATCAATTACAATAGTATTTCGCCAGTCACTGAACCCTTCTCTTATAACAAAATGTGAGACATTTTTAGGAGCAAACAGTTTACAAACATAACAGTAAACTGATCCTGTTGATGGTGAATACAATAACCACTCTCTCTTGTATTTCTCACCATTGGCTTTTGTCCCAACGAAAAGTTTTTGTGAACAGTATCTTGCTGGTTTGCCACTACTGAAATGCCGGTAAGACTTGTCAAATGGCCCATTGTGGTGTTGACAGTCACTGGGTCCACAAGCAATCCAATAAGCCACATCATCAGCAGAGAAATCAAGCCACAACCCTGGATCTTTTGCTATATTTACTTCATCTTCTGCAGACTGATTCATTTCACCACCATCACCATGGTCCACTAAACTTTCATTTTCAGCAATTATTTCAACCCCAGAATGTCTTGTAAAGCAACTTGAATCAACATTTGCAGTAGAGGTATCAAGAGAATTTACAGGCAAAGTGAGATCAGTAGTGAGACATGTGGTAGATGAACCTGCTTGTGACACCTCGGTGATTCCAACGTCATCATATTTTGATTTTGAAGTGATCAAAGTGGTATTTGTGTCCACTTCTGATGACGGAGATTGGTTTTGATTCAGAATCGGTATATCATGTTGACGTTGTGGTCGTGGAACTTGTGTGAAGAAATCAGTCAGCTTGCAGTTTTGGACTTAAATCCAAAGTCTTCTCTTGTTTCTCTTTTGATAGTTTTCGCTTTTGTGCACCACTTAACTGAACACGTTTCATCTTGGTTCTTGGGGTCTGTAAAATACAGAAATAAAAAGAATATTTTATTTGTATATTATGTGGCAATCAACACAGTTACACATATCACAATCTTGGCTTTGTTCTTTTATTCTCAGAAAGACAAAATGGGAACCGTACACAACCAAAGTGGCAATTTAAATATAAGTGGCAATTAAATATAACTCAACCGAAATATCAACTCGAAATGTTGAATACAAATCAAATCGAAAGAAGGAACCAAAAGAAGGAACCGAAAGAAGGAACCGAAACCTATAAAATAAAAATACTTAACATTAGAATTAATAATACGCAATCTATAAAAATATCAATATTAACATTTCACTATTAACGAGCCACATTTTATATACATTTATTTATTTATTTAAAACACAATATTTAATTATAGGAAATATGAACATTTGCTTAGGGCCTAAATTGTCCTAACTACGTTTGATGTTATATATACATTACAAATTATTCACTCTGGTTATTACAATCTAAATTCTTTTATACTGTTATGACAATAGATAAATAAATTATAAAATAAAGATACGTGTATGATAAAATATTGTTATATATACAAATAAAGTACACTTCATAGACTTACCCTAGAGAAGAAGAGAGAGCAACAGATAAACTTCTTCAACGCTAATTAACTTAGGTCAGTATATCTTATTATTATAATGGCCGTGATAAACATCACTTGATACAACAGCAATATAGAGAGTTTATAGTTTCTTTTATTTTAATATTAATTTATATTACAATTCTATAAACCTAAATCTTTCTGTAAAACAATACCAAATGATTATGTAAAATATATATTTAATATTATATGCACAAATCACACGTTCAGAATAACTTCCTATAGCACACGAAAATATTTAATCTATATGTATTTTTAATATGGCGCTCAAAGATTTGATATAAACAAAATAATAACGCAAAGCGTAAAGTGTGTGATTACAACGAAATATATTTATTCTCTCAAAAGGGTTGTTGTTCACTACAAATTCAAACAATGAAAAAAAATAAATACTATATATGAATATATAATTCAGTTTTCAACAGCTTATAGGCTATAAGCCGCGATTATAATAGTATAATAAATCCATGGTAAATCCGACAATGGAAAATTTCTGTGGTGCCCCCTTCCCTTGATGCCCTAAGCACGGGCTTATTTTGCTTAATGGTTAATCCGGCCCTGCAGAGAAGCTTCACAGCCAAGATCAAGGGGTGCAAAGAACTAAATTACTGGGAAAGGTTACGCGAACTAAACCTATATTCACTGGAAAGGAGAAGAGAGAGATACACCATGGAGAAACTAGTAACTCATCTTACTCTGAACCCTGTAACTCCCCAAAGAACAGTGGAACGGAACGTAGAACAGGAAGACTGCGTCGTGTTCCCAAATTAAAGGCTAGACAGGGAACATCCTAACCCTGAAAGAAAACAGTTTTGTCGTGAGAGGACCAAGACTGTTTAATCAGCTGCTCAAAGAACTAAGGAACACGAGTGGTGTTGCGGTGGACATCTTCAAAAGAAGATTAGACGCCTGGCTCAGAACAATCCCCGATGAGTCGGGCGTATTTGGCTGTGTGAGGTGGAAGGTACAAGAAACCAACTCACTACTTCACCAGGCCACCTTCGTGAAATGAGGAGTCATCGCACCGAACATTTGAAAGGTTGAAAGGTATATACTGTATGTATATGGGATGAATTTTACAATTAAACACGTGAAATGAATGAATGAGGCAAACCCACAAGGAAAAAGAAAAATGATTCCAAGGTCTTTCGTGTATTCAGAAGTACACACGTCAGGGACTGAAGGGAGAAGGCGAGATGACGAAAATATATACTGTATAATATACTGTATGTACAACGGAAGAGAGAAATAAAATGATTAACACATGAGAGTTGAGGCAAAAGGCATTTTAACAGGAAGTTGTCAATTTTATACATTCCCGCACTGTTATTGAAATTATTTGTGAAATGGATGAATGCACATTCTAGAATATTCCTTTCAATTATATCTGTTTCTAACGAGCGCTTTAGAACTATCCTACTTGATAATATGATTACATTTGTACATACAGTGTGTGTGTGTGGTGTGTGTGTGTGTGTGTGTGTGTATATATATATATATATATATATATAATCTTATTATTAGATTTATTTTCCTCCTTACTTAATTATTTATTATTTTCGTCATCATTATATTCAATCATTTCATTAATTATTTAACAAACGGTTGGTTCAAGTTTTATACGGATATATTTTCTGTATAGGGTGTCCCAAAAGTCCCTATCTATTTTGTTGAAATAGGCTGAATTTCAAATTAATGTTTTAATGACATGATTGCATGCACCTTTCTAGACAAATACATGCATTAGATTTCTATTTTAATTATTTTTAAATTTTTAATTAACTTTGATATGCTTCAAAATTTTCTAGAACCTCAACTTCTTGAAGTTGGCATTCTCGACGATGTCGTCTTTCACAGGATGGGGCACCATGTCATTATGCCAGAATTGTTCAGACATACCTAAACGAGCGTTTTCCAAATCGTTGGATTGGACGTGGGGTAAATAGGCCCTGGGCAGCGCGATCTCCGGATTTGACCCCATTGGATTTCTTTGCTTGGGGTTTCATTAAATCAGAGGTCTATCGCAGAAATATTCGAGATTTACCAGATCTGCGAGATCGCATTAGGCAAGCAGTTGAGAAAATAACCCCTGAAATGCTCGGAAATGTGTTCCGCAATGCAGCTGACCGCTTTGAGATTTGCAGAGATAAGATGGACCTCATGTGGAAACTACTAATTAAAGATTTTAATGGTGTAATATTTGTAATTTGTATAGAAATACATCTGTATTCAGGTCAGTGTGACATTTATTTGAAATTCAGCCTATTTCAACAAAATAGATAGGGACTTTTGGGACTACAAATAAACCACTACAAATAAACCACTACAAATAAACCTTTTTGGAAAGAGACTTGAGAGTGAAGTTGTTGGACGGTTTAATTGGTTCAAAAGCTCTGAATAGTAAGGTTATAGGATTGTGATTGTGTTTCAAATTTGTATAGCTAGCTGTGTTGCTGATTTCTCTTCAGGTTTGATCAGTGTTTCAGAGAAAGTGCATTAAATTGCGTTCCTTTTTCAAGTTCAATCATCTATTTCAAATTAAGCTGTTATAAGGCAGTTAGGTATAATATTTCCTTTTCAGAAAACAGGTAATCGATCTTTTATTTATTCAAGTGTTATCAAGGTAAAGTGTTTACAATTAAAACTACTAAGGTAATGGTCTATTTTGTTTTCTTAGAATAGGACAATTACTACCAACTAAAGAGGGTGTTTAACTCTAGTCAAGTTTAACCCTCTGATAGCATAAAATTTTTATCAACGGGAATCAATAATATTAGTCAGGATTTAATTTATTATTCGGGAAATTATTCATAGTCGTAATTTATTGTTAATAAATTAATAGTTTAATATTCAAATACTGTGTTGGGTTAAAACAAAATTTTTATTCTAACAATATATATATATGTATATATTCTACGTACGAGCGGAATCGAATGCCCTTTAAGGGGGCACCTTCTCATGCCGTATATATGCAGTATATACATTTTAACTGCAAACGACACACAATATAATTAATGTAAAGAACGATGCTTGTTTAGAAGAGTGTCCGCATAAGAGGAGGAGAGAAAACGAGCAATGAAAAATGAAGCACCTTCAAGGGCATTCGATTCCGCTCGTACGTAGGAGAATTAAGAGTTCTGATTCTTGGTGGCCCTTGGTGCAATGGTTAGCATATCTGACCACCAATCGGATGATCCCGGGTTCGATTCCCGGGAGGTGCCTCATTTTTCATTGCTCGTAGAGTTGCCCGAAACGTCGGCTGCAGCCAAATATAATGACTTTTTTGGCTCTACGTTTTCGTTTTTTATATATATATATATATATATATATATATATATATGAGTGGGTGTAAAATATACACAACCTTCCCCACAAAAGGCATCGAGAATTCAGACCAAAGGAACCTTCAGCAACATTTTTAACATGGCAAAAAAAAATAAGTCGCACAGAAATGATTACAGTGCACAGTTGTTCCTTTCTGAGAAGTCAAGTGCGCTGTGTTCGTACGCTACTGTTGCAACACTTTTATTATAATCGTTTTGATCATCAGCTTTAACTGAGATAAATCCACACTGAAGTCGGGATTCGCATTTTATTTGCCGAACGAAGGTCAAAGGTGAGTTATGGAGATTTCCGCGTCATCTTCATGTCTCCGTCTTCGACTTTGTTGCGATTGTTGTGAACTTGGACGTTAAGTGCAAATTGGGCTAAGTTGATGTCACAACATCGCTTTCTCTCGATCAGCGAAGTTAAGCGACACTGGGTGTAGAGAGTAGTTGGATGGGGGACCATCCTCTGCGTCCAGATTATGTTGAGACCCGTGGTTCGGATCCCACATAAAGCTGTAAGTTCCCTCCGTACTATGACTTTGGATGTTGGGAAGGAGGTTAAAGAACCCCATCAGACAATTACGACAACTATAATATTTAGATGCGCACATGTTAATGTCACTAAAGTTTTTCTCCATTTTTTATTTTAAATTTTTGGATTTTTTCCAACTTATAATTGTGTTCGAGTAGTAAAGGTTTCTGTTGGGGATCGTCTTCGGTTGGAATGACTTGCTTTTATAGTATTCGTAAGGATGTTCTTCCTATGCAGAGGATAAATGCATTTTCAGCTACTTCCATTTCCGACTTAAGTGGAAGTAACGATGAGTGGTGTGGGTGAGTTTCGGTAGATTAACTTAGTCGTGGCTTTGGACTGCAACTTCACTGCCAGAAAACATGGTTCGTCTTGCGTAAATCTTTATGTCCACTCGTTGTAGCAATGAGGCTTGTTTACGCGTTTCATTAGTTCTGTTGGTTGTGCTTATATTCTCTCTTCATCTGGTGCCAGAAGAAGAGGTTATGTGCGCTATACTGGCTCTTCAGTGTTTTCACCTCCATCAATTGCTCTCTCTGTACAGGGGTCTTGTCCGCCCGTGTATGGAGCACGCTTCTCATGCGTGACAGGATAGAATCAAAGGCTTTTCGTCTCATCAATTCCTCGCCTTAACTGACTGTCTTCAATCCCTCTCTCTTCGCTGCAGTGTTGCCTCACTCTCTCGTTACTAGCGCTATTATAACGGACATTGCACTTCTGAACTCTCTAACTGTATGTCTCCTCCTTTAAGGAGAGCACGCAGTGCCAGACTTTCAATACATTCTAATTCCTTTCCTGTGCAACTCTCTAACGCAAGCGTTAATCGGTATTTTCAATCTTTTATCTACTCAACCGGTCTGGTACAACGCAGTGTGTCCAGGCATCTCGAAAACCCTGAACCTTATTTTGGCTCTCTTCTTCCTCTATGGGGTGATGTTTTTGCGGCATTTGCCCTTGGCCACTCTTTCCTGCATAAAAAAAACCCCGCAAATCGATACAAATAGCAGAATAAAAAAGATGCTAAAATATGAAGGGATTATAGATATCATTGTAATGAAAAACTAAAATGTTATTGAACGTAAAATATAAACTTATACTTGTTTAGGTATCATTTAACAAAACCTTAACATAATTCCTTCTCTAATGGTTAGAGTTGCTCATGCACATATAAACTGGGTATTGAAATATACAGAATATATATATATATACACACACGAGGTCCAGTAAATAAATTCGTGGAATCCCCATCGCTTTTTCTTTTACTATTTATTTAATATAAACATCAATTTAATTACTGGGCCTCGTGTCTTTATATATATATGTATATATGTTACAGTGAATGTCTAAAATCAGGCAATTTGTAAATTGACTGAAATTTTAGGCAACGTGTAAAATTGGTGATACACACAAAACCTAACCTAAACTTTCTGATAATGCTGGATATACTGTATATGCCCACTGGTATTTCCCAATATGTTAGGTGAGGTTTAAGTTGTGTGTTTATCACCACTTTGACACATTGTCTAAAATTTCAATCAGTTTAGAATTTGCCTGATTTTTAGACATTGACTAATATATATATATATTATATTCGAAGGAGGGGGCTAAGGCCGAGCGCCCGCAAAAGTAACCCATCTGCAGAAGAAGGGAGTAAAGATAAGGTCTCCAAGGCTCAATGATGCCATTTTTCTTTTATTTTTTAATATAAATTTTGAAAAGATTGTGTAGTGTGTAAGATATACAGTATATTATATATATACACACTTACAGAACCTTTCCAAGTTTAAATAATAATAATAATATTAAAATTCTTTCATTATACGCTAATAAAAGATGTTAAGCTCAAACTTAAAAGTTAGTTTCAGTCAAAAGTTAAAGGAACCAAAATATTTCCTTCCCGATATAATAAAGTCGTTATTTTTGTCCTCTGAACCATCCATACTGATTTTTCTTGTACAAAATATAGTTCAAGTTAAGTTTTAACGATGTGTAATAATAGAACACACACACACACACGCACATTATATATATATATATATATATATATATATACACACACACACACATAGGTAAGCTTCCAATTTATTTAGTTCCTCTCCAAACTTTTCAAACAAATTTTTTACAAACAGCAATTACGATACTTCAAAAGTTAGTACATTAAATTCTATTGATTTATTTTTTTAATTATAAAATTGTTACATTTGTATGTTATTTTTTTATTTATTTATTTTAGGGGTAACTAATTTAGTTTATTATTTTTTTTTGTGCAGAAACGTTCCTTAACACTTATGTCGTTTCTATTCATATATATATATATATAATTAAAACAAGACAAAACAGTTTCTATAAAACCAATTCTTAAAAACAAAATTTAAAAAGACTAAACGAAGGTTAAATTCAAAGTTATTAAAATTTACATATAAAATTACAAGAAATTTAAAAAGCTATTTTTAAATTACATATAGTAAATTTGAAATTAATACAATGGAATAACACTACTAACCCTTCATTGCTGGTTCCGAGGCACAAGTAATTTTAAAACAAAACACATGGAACATACTATGGGTTGGGTGGTTGGAGAGTTATAAATTGGGAAGGGGGAATTATAAAAAATTTAAATGGACAGCTGAGGAATCAACATTTAGAGAAGGGTCAATTTTTATATAAAGAGATTCCAAAATTCTAAGTGAGTTGGAACAAGAGTTATACCCGAGAATTTTAAAATTATCTAAAGTGACATCAGTTTTACATTTAATACTATGTTCCCGGATACTAGAGGCTTCTTTTTTATTTAAAATTTTACCTGTTCGGCAACTTATTCCCATATGCGAATAAAATCTAGCCCTGAGAGAGCGCACGGTGCTGCCAATATAAGTACCAAGGAGACACCTTGGGCAAGTAAATAATATACAACACCGCTACGCAACGAATCAGGAGTTCGATCCTTCGCTGAGAAAAGCTACCTGAAGACGTTTTATAATAATATAATGTGAAAATCAGTATGATAAAAAATTTTTTTTAACAACTTCGTAAATTTAAGTTTAAATTCTTTATTCATGGGACCCATTTCAGGTACCAAGAAATATTTTACATCTTTAGGCACTGAAATACAGGGAAGTGAGGGCTATAAACATTATTTAAGAAAGATCTTATTAGTTTATCTACATATTGACAGGAAAACTATTATTGGTAAAATATAATCTTAAATTATTAAATTCATCGTTAAGTAAGGTATAAAACTAGAAGTCAAATTATATCCTCTGAACAAGTGTTTTTTAATGCACGACATCTTATAGTTAAAATCAGTAAAACTAAAAAAATTCATGCCCAAACCGGTAAAAGTGGGTTTCCTGTAAACTGATGTAGTAATAGAATCCCCTTTTTTCGAAATTAAAAGATCTAAAAAGGGAAGGGAGCCATTTTCCTCAGTTTCCATTGTATAAGTTATATTGGGGTGCAGAGAATTTAAGAAATTAAAAAATTGTTGCGCTTGTACAGCATTATCAAAGACAGCTATCGAGTCATCAACGAAGCGTCGGTAAAAAATTGGTTTACAATGGGTGGGAGATTGTCTAAAAATTATACTTTCTAAATGAGTCATAAAAAAATCAGCTGATTCTCTTCTCTTAACCCCCTACTCTTTCCTTTCTCTCGGGCTAACCTTAGAGTGGATCTTTGGGTCTTTGTTGGCCTTAGCTTCTGTAGATCTGTAGATCATCATCATCATCATCAGTATTATGACAGGGTTTTTATCTCGATTATAACAAGCACGAGCCACTTCATTTCCGACGCATTACATACGAGAAAAGACACGAGCAGAAGCAATACTTTTCATAATTGAAAATAATAATAACTTTATCGTTCTCTGATATATTTAGAAAGCAGAGAATAGTGTACAGAGAATAGCATCGTCCTCGGCAAAAAAGCAATGTCTCGGAAACAAAGCGATTGCGGATTTATGTCATAACTTCATAGGAAGTTATAAACTTTGATGTCCTGAATATGTATATTAATTTGTGAAACATAATTTGATAACACCCTGTATATATATATATATATATATATATATATATATATATATATATATATATATATATATATATATATATACCATCCAACTTCTACTCAGACACAATATCGCTGAACTTAGCTGATCGACGGGAAGCGGTGTTATGACTGACCACGACGAAGCCCTGGACGGAGAGTGAGGTAGCCTTTATTAGAGCAGAGCGAAGCATAAACAAAGGGGAGAAAATTAAAATGAAGCGTAACAGAGCCGAGCTGGAGCGAGAAAACTTGGAGTTCCAGCAACATTAACTGAATATACATCACCTTTATTTTCTTAGAAAACATAATTTCTACAAAATGATGTTTTAACCATGTGTTTATAACTTTTGAATAGATTTTATTAAATGGCCATATAGAAAATATAATATATATCAGCAAGGCGACCTATATCAACAATAACCTAAAGTTTCTTTGCCAACAGGAAGGAGTGCATTTTGCGAATTTTTGGAACAGTTTCTACGGCAGGAGGGACTTCTTCCTCGGAGATGGACTTCATCTTAATGACGTTGGAGCTGCGCGTTTAGGAAGACTATTTCATAATACTGTCTCTTCTTTTCAGGCTGCCGTAACTCGAACGGTCCCAGCGTAATTTCCACAAATTTCCCCTGCGCTCGCGAAGGTGTCGCAATTACAAACAATTTGAAGTTTCTATCCTTAAATGCTCGTAGTCTACGAAATAAAATAAACATTTTTTTCTTTAATTGCTTGTAAAGACTGATTTAATTGTGATAAATGAATCGTGGCTTAGCACTGAAACACGTGACTTTGTAGGGGAGTATCAAATTAGAGGTTATAGACTTTTTGTTAAAAACAGAATAGGTAGGCGAGGAGGCGGTGTTATGTTGTATATCAAAGATAATATTGCGAACGTTATAGAAATAAAGCACACAATTCCAGAACAGAGAGATTCGACTATAGCAGAACTTAAATTGAACGATTTCAAACTTGTTGTTGCGGTTATATATAGGTTTCCTAATTAAACAGTTGATACGGACGAAGCGTTATATCGTGAACTAAAGAGAATAATAGGTAGTGAGCAAGCTTTAGTTATGGGTGACTTTAATTGCGCCAACGTGAATTACGATACAATGCAGGGAGACGCAGAAGGTAATCGTTTAGTTAATTTTCTCGAGGATAGCTTTCTTATTCAAAAGGTTGGGGAACCTACAAGGTTGGACAGTATTTTAGATTTAGTAATAACTATGGATGATAGGCTAATCACTGATCTTCAAGTAATAGAACCGTTAAGCAATAGCGATCACAATATGGTAGAGTTTGTCCTCTCAGTAAGTCACTCGAAACCAGCAAACTCGACTAAAATTCCTAACTTCCAGCACGCAGACTTTTGTAAATTTTGAAATAAATTGTCACACGTCAATTGGGAAAACGTAATGGGGAACTCCAACACAAAACTAATGTGGGAATCGTTCGAAACAGTATTTAGGACTATAAATGAGGAATGTGTACCGTACAAAATTAAGCGTGCGAATATAAACAACAAGCCCTTGTGGTTTACTTCTGAGTAGGAGACATTATGAAGACTAGAGATAGGGCTTATAGGCTACATAAGTGCGATAAAGACAATTTGTGGTTACGAAACAACTGCATATCTCTAAGGCGTGGAGCGAAAAGTGTAATAAAAAAGTCCAAGCGCGAATTTGAAATCTCCATAGCTCGTGACGGCGTGACGGTAAAGAAAACCCCAAGCGATTCTTTCAATCCGTCAACAATAGAAATCCAGTAAAAAGTGTCTTGGGGCCGTTGCAAAATGTTAACGGAGAGCTAGTTTCTGAAAACAAGGAAATGGCTACCTTGTTAAACGAATTTTTTACGTCAGTTTTTACTATAGAAGATGTAACGAATATCCCTACGGTCATAGACATAATACCTTTTGATAATGGTAATATTTTGGTTAATATTGTGGTTAGTGAAGGGGAGGTAATGCGATATATTGATAAAATGAAAATGCGTAAATCACCGGGGCCGGATTCCATATATCCCATACAACTAAAAGAATTAAAAGATAGCATTGTTGTGCCGCTAACAACGATTTTTAATGCGTCTATTTCTGAGGGGTGCGTATCAGATAATTTCAAGTTAGCAAACGTAACACCTATCTTTAAGAAAGGCAATAAAGGTGGGGCGGGAAATTATAGGCCAATCAGTTTAACGTCTGTTGTAGGTAAGCTACTTGAATCAATAATTAGGGATCGTATAGTCGAACACTTAGAAGTGGATAATCTGGTTAGAAACACGCAGCACGGTTTTTGGCGAAACAAATCTTGCTTAACTAATCTTTTAGAATTTTTTCAAAGCGTGGTTGACATTTACGATAGTCATGGGGCGGTTGATGTAGTGTATTTAGATTTTCAAAAAGCGTTTGACACCGTACCGCACAAAAGACTCATTGAAAAAACTAAGGCTCATGGAATCAGGGATGTAGTAATAAATTGGCTAGAAGAGTGGTTGCGAGGTAGGAAACAGAGGGTGGTCGTTGATGGAGCGGAGTCGTGTTGGGCTAATGTAGCGAGTGGCGTTCCTCAGGGTTCTATATTGGACCCCTTGCTTTTTCTTATATATATTAACGATTTAGATGTCGGCTTAGTCAGTACAGTTTCAAAGTTTGCGGATGACACGAAGCTGGGTGGTAGAGCGATTAATGATGAAGATAGAGGGAGCCATTTTGAACTTTTTCTTGCGTGGGGAGTCTGCGTGATGCCACTCTATGGATTGGCGTCTTGTTTCAGGTTCAAAGTGGTGTACCCAAGTCTCATCCCCAGTCACAGTTCGTGAAAGGAAGTTATTCCCTTCTGTCTCGTATCGAACCAACGACTCAGAAGCAATTTCTTTTCTTTGGGCTTTGTGATCTTCAGTCAGTTCGTGAGGAACAAACCGTGAACACACTTTGGAGTATCCCAGTTGCTGAATTATCGTATTCCCACTTCCTTCATTAATTCCTAGCTCCAGTGATAGCTCCTTGTATGTGACGCGCCTATTTCATCGAATGATGCTGTTAGCACGTTGCACAGTGTGAGATGTCACAGCCGATGCCGCGTGACCGCTGCGTGGCTCATCATCGAGGCTGGCTCTTCCTCTCTCCGATGATCTTACACGTTTAGACCAGCGTCCAACTGTGCTTCGATCAACAACAGCATCTCCGTAAACGTTTTGTAGACGTTTGTGAATATTTCCAACTGTTTCCTTCTCTGCGGCTCAGAACTCGATAACAGCTCTCTGTTTACGACGCACATCACTTTCAGACGCCACTTTCGAAACTGCGTTAACCATCGGTTTTATACAAAGAGGGGAGGTTCAAACTGGAAAAATGCGGTTGTGTGAAGCGCAGAAAGTTCAAGCTTACGGCCCAAAAGACATTTCAGCCCCAATACCTATTATTTAGCTAAGGAAAAAGGGTGGGGCAAAATATATTGGGTTCCCCTAGTAATTACTGTTACGTAACTTAAACTATGGCGGGCTACGCGTAGCCAATGTCATAACATCGCTTCCTGTTGATCAGCGAAGTTAAGTGACATTAGGCCTGCATGGTGGTTGGATGGGAAACCGTCCTCCACGTCCAGATTATGTAGCGTAGCGACCAGCGGTCCGGATCCCACTCAAAACTGTAGTTATCCTCGTCGTGTGACCTTAGATGTTGCAGAAGAAATTAAATAGCCTCATAAACCATCAACCAACCTTAAACTATGTCTGTTCCTATCACCAGAAATTGTACACGAACTTAAAAGGCATTTGTTTGGTTATTTTCGGATAAGAGAGAAGATAAGTCAGTTACAGAATCGGAATCTATACAAAGTTAACATACGGTGTCCTTCCTCGTATATAAGAATGGGGGTTGTTATTGTTAGCTAATATTCACAATTAACAATAGGTCTTTTCATTTATTTTTAGAGAGACATTAATCAGTGAACGTGTTTATATATATTTATATATTTTTTAACACACACACACACACACACACACATATGGGATGTATGTTGATGTGGACAAACAAAGGCGAAATGATTTCTGTAACCGATGTTCCTTACTCGCTTTTCCTCTCTTCGCCTTTGAGACCAAAGGGCAAAATCAACACCAAATTGATGGATTCTTCAGCGCCTACTTCGTTACAAACCTTGTTTGCATTTCCTCAGTGTTTTGTTTACACGTTTCGCTTCAAAAGTGCCCTCATCTCTCTTTCCTTTAATTCCTTCGCCTCTGTGCTTGTGCGCGCTTAAATGGCAATTTCATGACTACACTAATTTTTTCTTGTGTATATATATATATATATATATATATATATATATTTCTTTTTTTTACTGCTAAAAATATAAGCATATTTGCACCCTCCAATTTACAAGCGAGGCTATAATATTTAATTCTTTAATTACTTAATCCTGTTTTTGATGTCTGTCTTTTAAAGTGTGTAACGAGGAGATTTTTGCATGTAAATCGTGTGCCTTTAAGGAACAGATTAGGGTATTTAGTGCAACATTGTGAACGCACTTAGAGGAAGACATTAATTGAGTGTGCTGTAAATTTTGTCTCATTTGAAGCCCCAAAGTCTGACGTTCATCAAAACCCATGGGGATAAAATGTAAGAAAACTCTGTAAGGCAGAGGATCATTAGGATTAAGCATTAGAATCATTAATGAGTGTATCAAAAGATACACAGCGAGAATAAGCAATACATGTACATAAACATTGACAATAGATGGATTTTAAGGGATAGACGTTCTCCAACACAGGGACATTCGGAAGCCTGAGAAAATTCTTCCTCTTCCTCTGGATTGTTTTCATTGATGGGTATTAAGATCTATTTTAATTTTCTTCACTTAATTCTTTATTATTATTATTATTATTATTGTATGTATATATTTTTATACAAGGTGTCCATAAATGATCTTTCAATTTCAGTTAAATATATAAAAATTTATGGACACCTCGTGAAACAAAATAAAATAAACGTAGTTTTACCTCATCCCCTAAAGAGACACGATTCTTGTTCTTTTCAGAACTGTCAAAGAAATGGAATGTGTAAATGGGACAATTCGTTTTCCATTTTTCATTATATAAAGCTTCAGGAAGGAAAGAAGGAAAATACACTTCCCAAAACACACACACACACACACACACACACACATTATACAATTATATTAGCTTGATTAATTAAAATTAATTAGCACTTTAAACTATAGTTATTTTCGTAGATGCGATATCTTACGTAATGCGAATTAGTCAATTAATGCAATAAGTCGGTGCGGAAGAATTTTTGGGTAATAGTAATCATTCTGGAGGTCCAGAAACTGGCACAGCGCTCAGGCCAACTAATGCGGCACATTGCGCTAACTCTTGTATTATTTTTACCAGCATCATCGAGATTCGAACACCTGATCTAAGTGTCTTCATTTCGAATATAGGGAAAGTGTTACCCACTGAGCTAAGGACGCTGGCAAATGTATGGGTAACATGCTGTATTTACCCTAGAATATCCCATTTCGGTCACGGGTTAGGTTGGATTAAGTCGGATAAGGCTAAATCTATAATTTTCAGTTGAGGAATTGTGACTGTCTGGGATGGAAAGAAGTGGTAATGGTGAGAAGTGAGTAATAAGGAAATATTTGAAATATAAGTAAACGTATGTGAGGATTGAAAAGATAAGATTCAGAAGTGGGGATCCCCCCGCCTTAATCTGAGATTAAGGTGGGAGCTTATTGAAGTTTTCAAAATCGTTAATAAAATCGATAACGTAAATTTTGACAAATTGTTCATTTTCGATAATAGCAATGCTCGTAATAACGGATTTAAATTACGTGGCAGACGTTTCATTACTAACATCGCTAAAAACTTTTTTACGTTTAAATGGAATAATCTTCCCGCGTCCGTTGTGAACTCTACCAGCGTTAATATGTTTAAAAACCGTTTAGATAAGCATTTTAAAAATATTAACATCGTTTAAAATAATAAAACAATTAGCAACAGGAGCTCTGCGGGTAATGGTTGAGGTTTGAGTCTGTTGGCGATTAATGCCAGCTTGTGACATGACAGCGTGTGATATGCCAGCAACAAAATTATATTAAAAAAAGAAAGAAAATTAGACTTAAACGAACTTAGATGTAGCTCGTAACGTAAAATAACCCACTTTTTGTTATACTCTTCATAATTTTTTTTTTCTTTTTGTTCTTTTCTTATCCTCTCTTTACTTGCATGTCTGTAGTTTGCATGGTATGACAGTGTTTGAGTTAAGACTGTGTTTGCATGGTTTGGAAGCGTTCTTATTTTACTTCTTTTCATCTTTCACCCCTTTCCTATTCTCTCTGACTATTTTTCCAACTTGTCAGCAGTGGCCGGCGGATGATGATGGTGAATCTTTCTCTCTCTTTTTCTGAATGAATGTTAACCCACGAATGATAGGTTTTGCTACTTACTTAACCCCTTATTCTCTTCTTTTAACCCCCTACTCTCTTCTTTCTCTCGGGCTAAACTTAGAGTGGATCTTAGAGTCTTTGTTAGCCTTAGCTTCTGTAGATCCTAGTGTAGTTCTCCCTTATTTTAGGAAATAGGATCTCCGATAGTACCCTTTTCTTGTACATCTTATGCTCTCTGCACACGCGATAAGCTGACAAATATACGGTTTTGGAAAAAAATTCGGCTAAAATTTTTTAAAAAAGAATAAAAAATTACGATTGTAATGTTCTGGGTTTCTTTGGATATTCTATTCCTTTTGTTGATAGTAATAAAATTTTAAAAGCAAAGCTCAATGTTTACTAATTAGCAGTTTTTTATGCTTTATATAATTTTGTTTCTTGGCGAACTTCTTTCAAAAACTGTATAATAATTTTCAGGATTACTTAAACATTACGCACTTCATATCTTAAGTGAAATTGAGTAACCTAACTTAACCTGGTTTACTCAAACCTCACCTAGCCTCGGTTAAGTAAATACGTTTAAGGTCGAACTTTTCCATCTTCTAACCATGTTTTGCAATTATGCTTTGGGTCGACTTTAAGAAAGTTGACATTTTTCCAGTTTGACTTAATGCAAATCTACTTCGTTGCTATCTACCAGTATTCACCAGTACGATGCGTACATAAATATATACGGACAGTTGCCCGCATATGTAATGTTCTTCGCCTCACAGGCGACTCTGTACATGTGGCAACGCCGCAATGTGAGTTAAGGTACTCCAACTGGAGGAAGGTGAGGTGGAGAGGGGACAGCTGAGTCCAACAATATATAACAGATATGTATATATATATATATATTGTATATCTAAAAGACAATTGAATGTGCAGTTATTGACATACAGGTAGTTATAATGTAATGTCTGTGTTCATAAAGATAAACAATTAACATGATCGTGAACAGCGTTGAACTTCATGTAGTTTACTACTCTTATACAGTAATAAGGTTCTATTATGATTACTGCAATAGAACTTTTTATATACAAAAGTGAATGCGAAATGTTCGCCTGCAGGAAATTTTCGCGTTTTTCGCGTAGGTTATAGTTTACGCGAAAATATTCAGCAGGCGAAAATTTGACAATTTAAACTAATCTTTGGAACATAGTAAGAAAATAAAACTTAGATCATTAAAATACTTTATTTGAAAAGTAAATTCAGTATATTGTAATAAAATATTGTGATCACTTTAACATATTGCTTCCCAAAGCATTCGGGAAGCAATATGTTACAGTGATCCCTCCTGGGAAGCAATATGTTAAAGTGATTAACACTGGGAAGCAATATGTTAAAATGATATACAGTGGGAAGCAATATGTTAAAAAGAGAAAGGTTGGTTGGTTAGAAAGGGGTTGGTAATCTAGGCTAACTAACGAAAATATCACGACCTAACCTAACCAGTCGTCAAGGGCGTATACCCGTACAGTTGACCTAACGATTGGTTAGGTTAGGTCGTGATATTTTCGTTAGTTAGCCTTATAAGGCTAACTAAAGAAGGCTGGGGGCCCTGATCTTCAGGTGATCCAAATATTTTACATTCACAAAAAATGCCAAAGCATAATAAGTTAGGTTGTCCATAAATTTACATTTTCTCGACTAGCTAATCTCTAAATATTATAAACTATTGTAATGTAACTGTAATTGGTTGTATAATGTCTATTTTTGGGAAGCAATATGTTAGTGATATACACTGGGAAGCAATATGTTAAAATGATATACAGTGGGAAGCAATATGTTAAAGAGAGGTTCCTGGAAAACAATGTTAAAGTGATCCGAATATTGTAAAGTAAAAGCAGTAAAACATTTTAAATTATATTGTATTATTACTGTATAACAAGAATGTCATGAATGCCGCTAATTTCCCAACCCTTCCGAATGGTCTCCCTCATTTTGTGTAGGTTATCCCATGTAGAGACAACCCATTTAGCATGAATAGGTTTCAGTATGGAAAGATTCATTTACGTTGAATGCTGCTGAAATTTTATCCTCATAACAAGAGGTAAAACTTGCCTTGATATACGACCTCAACCTCGACTAATCACAGGCCAGTATAAATATCGTCATTCATGACGTTATTTTAATCTGTAAGATTATAACTAGCAACTGTTGACCGCGAAATTATGATGCCGCAAACTCGCCCAAGAATATGAAAGAGTGAAAATTTGCTGCCGCGAAATTAACCTGGTTTACAGTATATATACTTAGAAACTCGTACAATATTATACTAATGTCTGTGAAATGACGTTGATGGACCAAACCGAGGTGTTGACATGGTTACTGGCATGATTTATGCTCATACCATATTTCTACACCGTATGACGAACACCGACTCTGAAAATGAATCCAGCTCATGATAAAATTGCACAGCGAGGCCGGATAATTTGTATGGGAGAAGCAGTCGCCTCTGTAGCTGACATATCCATGGAACTGTGAATTTCGAAGCCTACTGTTCGACGCTGGGTGCAGAGGTGGCAGGAGACTGGGAATCTGCTAGACCGTCCTAAGTGTGAAGCACCAAGAAAGACCACTCCAGAAGAAGGCGGGAGAATAATCAACGAAGTGCAGAACGATCCTATCAACAACGCAGTCACCATCCGGGAGACAATATATATGGGTGTGTCAATGGACACCGTAAGGAGAAGGTTGCATGAAGCAGGATATCACCACCGTACTCCTGCCAAAAATGAGAGGATCGAGGAAAGACATCGTCAGGCCTGGCTCTCGTTTGCTCGCCAGCACATAAATGATGATCTCGCATACTGGAGCAGAGTTATCTTCTCTGACGAGAAGACTTTTGCGTCTACAACTGACGGCCGTCTTCAGTGTTGGCGACAGAACAACACGAAATATACCCGCCAAAATATTTACGAAGTGGCACGAAATGGGCACGTGACGGCGAATGTGTGGGGATGGATGCACCTGCAAGGACTAGGAGAGCTGACTGAGATCCACGGGACGTTTACGGCAGATCAATATACAGGGTGAGTCACGACGAAACGTCATAATTTAGGGAGCTTATAGCTGAGGTCATTTCCAGTCAAAAACTTCACATGAACATAGGTCCGATTCTTAATGGTTATGGAGTTATGGATGTTTGAATTTCAAGCATGCCCATGTGTGACCTTGAACTGAATTGACAGATACTTACCGAACCGAAAAAAATACGCAATAGAGTGTTGTTTCACAGCGTGCAGTTGACGTTTTGTGCGTTCAGTATGACTTTTACGTTTTCAAATGCCGAATATGTCGATATGGTGTATGTTTACGGATTTGGCGATGGGAATACTACTACTGCTGTCGCTGAATACCAGCGACGTTTCCAAATCGAAGGATTCCGGGTCGACGAGTGTTTAGCAACGTTTTCCGGAGATTGCAAGAGAGCTGTTCATTTCCTAGCGTTACTGTTTTATTTGAGCTGAACAAGAAAATATTATTCAGATGGTACAGCGGAGTCCTCATGTTAGTACGAGAAGGATTTCCACACGTCTTAGAGTTTCTGAAACTAGAGTATATACAACGTTACACGAAGAAGGCATGTATCCATACCACGTACAGCGCGTTCAGCACCTCCAACCTGGGGATCGTGCCCAACGGCTGGAATTTTGTAATTGGCTCAATGCCGATCGACAATTGCATCGATACGTCTTGGTCTGTGATGAGGCCCAATTTACCCGCGACGGTGTCAGCAACACTCGCAATTCCCATGTTGTAAAAAATGAATGCTCATGCCATTGTGGAAAGTAATTTTCATCATCGGTTCAGTGTCAATGTGTGGTGTGGTATTCTCTACTGTCAGCTGATTGGTCCGTTTATCTTCGAAGGTGGTCTTACAGGTGACATTTATCTACGATTTCTGCAAGACGAACTGCCGACACTGTTAAAAGGTGAACCTTTGGCAACACGATTGCGTATGTACTTCCAACAAGACGGAGCCCCTCCCCATTTTAGCCGTGCAGTGAGAACGCATCTCGGTGATCGCTTCCCTAGTCGATGGATCGGTCGTGGTGGTGCACAAAATTGGCCACCCAGGTCTCTGCGCCTAACCCCTCTAGATTTTTATCTGTGGGCGTGCATAAAATACCAGAGAAAAGTGGAAACACGAGATGCGTTGCTCCGTCGCATTTTGGTTGCTGCATCTCTCATAAAGGACAATCGTAATGAACTAATGCTAGCTACACGCGGGATTCACAGACGAGCCGTGATGTGTATTGAGGCCGAGGGTAGTCGTTTTGGACAGTTATTGTAAATTCATTAATAAAAACTTTAGCAGCTATTTGTTCGCTTATTCTTATTTTTAAACATTTATAGTTCCATAACCGTTAAGAATCGGACATACTGTATGTTCATAAGGAGTTTTTGACTGAGAATGACCTCAGCTATAAGTTCCCGAGGTTAAGACATTTCTTCGTGATGTATAGAGAGTATGGAGGAGGTGATGCTGCCTCTTGTACGCGCGTATGCCTTGCCCTATCCTGAGCAGATTATCTTTATGCAGATTTGTTGTATTTGTGTGTTATAGAATATTATATTACTACTAGAGTAAGATTTATGTATTACACACATTTGTATGTCCGGTTTCCACATTGACATGGGACGAATAATGGTCATAAAATTGTTCTTTAACTCTTTCACTACTATGACAACATTAGGATTTTTTCTGGATAACTGCAGACTGTATTATTTGTATAACGGCGCACAATTACATTTAGCTGAGAGAAACCCCTAATATATAGGGGTTAAAACCTATCTCGAATAGTCGGTTACTGATGAAGCGTATGGATGCGGGGCAACCAGCTTGACCTCCGTGTGAAGAGAGACCAACGCACGAAACAACATAAGGTTCATAATTTTACTGTTAATATTTAAAATCCATTTGCAGGACAACTCTCCCATCCAAACTGCCAGAATTGTTAGAAGGTGGTTCGAGGAGCAGGGAAATCTAGAACTACTAGACTGGCCTAGTAAGGGGTGTGACCTCAACCCCATTGAGAACTTGTGGGGAATTGTGGTGAATTCGTGGGAGCCTGGGAAGGAGCGGACCATCCGCCAGCTGCTGGATCACATTATGGCTGAGTGGGAGACGTTCCGAAAGTATCCACACATCATACATAACCATGTTGCATCTATGCCACAAAGATTACAAGATGTAATAGACAATAATGGGGGTTGGACCAAATACTAACTATGAACCGGTTATAGCTGTGCCATTTATGTTAATCTATAGCAAACTTTGTAAGGTAAGGTATATATATATGTATATATATACGAGCGCCTCGGTGGTGTCGTGGTTAGTATCGCTGACTACGAATCCATTGGCAACGGGTTCCAGACCCGGTAACGGCAGCCAGCGCGCAGCAAAACCCAGCTCTTCATCCTTCCACACAATAAAGAAAGTGGTTGGTAGATAAATGGGTACTCTGGGTGGCCAAGTGATTAAGACGCTGGGCTGCTGGTGGGGCGTGGTTCGGATTCCACGTTAAACTGTAGGTCTAAAGTGGAGTGAAAAGCTTGACCTTCGTCAAAATGAACAATTCGGGAGGAAGCTAATCAAAGGTTATCAAAGGTCAAAGGTTATATTTCTTTCAACTTTTCAAATGTTGCGTGCGATGATTCCTCATTTCACGAAGGTGCAATCTTGTCGCCCTCCTCTCGAGTTGGCCTGGTGAAGTAGTGAGTTGGTTTCTTGTGCTCTCCACCTCACATAACCAAGTACGCCGGCTCATCGGAGATTGTTCTGAGCCAGGCGTCTAATCCTCTTTTGATGTCCACTGCAACACCATTTGTGTTCCTTAGGTCTTTGGGCAGATGATTAAACAGTTTTGGTCCTCTCACAATAAAACTATTTTCTTTCAAGGTTAAGGATGTTTCCTGTCTAGCCTTTCATTTGGGAACACGACACAGTCTTCCTTTTCTACTTTCCACTATTGTTTGGGGAGTTACAGGATTCAGAGTAAGATTAAGGACTAGTTTCTCCATTATTTTCCAGTGAATATAGGTTTAATTCGCGTAACCTTTCCCAGTAGTTCAGTTTTTTGCACTCATTGATCTTGGCTGTGAAGCTTCTGTGAATCTCTTCCAGCTGTCTAATGTCTTCTTTTTTATATGGACATGTTAGGACCGAGCAGTATTCCAATTTGGGTATGATCAGTGTTTTCAGTAGAGGAATTATTATATTCCTATCCCTTCGTTTAAAGGTTCTCAGTATTTGCCCAATTACTCTCTTTGCTCTGTTTACTGCTATCTTACTTTGTGTTTAAAATTTCGCATCATCAATCATTACAACTCCTAAATCTTTTGCTTTAGAATTTCTCTGAATTCCCTGTCCATTTGAGGTATAATATTCCATGGATTTTAGGTCCTCTCTTTTTCCGTACCGTAACAGCTGAAATTTATCAGTGTTAAACATTAATGGGTTTATCTGTCCTCGTGATTAAATCATTCTCTCTCCACATTTATAATACAAATACAATCTGGAAAACACTATTAATATAATAGGCATTAGCCACAAACCGGTGGTGATATCCTGCTTCATGCAACCGTCACCTTACGGTTTCTACTGACACGCCCATATGTAGTCTCTCCTGGACAGCGACAGCAAGTAACCATGTGAACACCACAATGTCATTTCACAAACATTAGTATAATATTGTATGAATTTATAAGTATATATAAATATATTTATGCTAGTATAACCGTGGGTTATTCTTATGTGATTTTGATAATCAGTTACTGTTATTCAGATCGAAACTGTTAACAAGTTCCTTGTGTAACAATCGATAAGCCATTTCCCACTAACTCTCTCTGCCCCTCTACCTCACTCTCTGACAAACTGTCTCAATCTTTTTCTTGCTCAATGTCAATATATATATATATATATATATATATATATATATATATATGATCGTGTAGATTCGTAAGTTAGTAAAGGTTTAAAGCTGCACACGGACTCTACAAACATCTTTATTAGTATTGTTACATAATGGTTTAATATACGCGAGACTGGTGAGTGGGGAAGGCGAATGAGGGATTGTGGAGGATGGTTGTGTAATGTCTATTTTTGGTTCAAATTCACTAATATATAAAAAGTTGTATTGTGGTATCTGTTCATAATTTATAGACTTGCAGTAATCATAATGGAAACTTATTACTGTATAAGACTAGTAAACATTGTGTTCATAAAGATAAGCGGTTTATATGATCGTGAACAGCGTTAAACTCCGACATTAGATTATAATTAGGGTCCGTTCAAATATTACGTAATGCTATTTTTGCTAAAACTTGACACCCCAGATCCCCCAGGAACGTTCTGTAACGCTAGACCAGGCACCCTCTAAGATGTTATGTAACACTTCGCAAACCCCACACGCTACGGAACGTTACAGTGGGAAGGGGTAGCAAAAATAGCGTTACGTAATTTTTGAATGGCGCCTTACCTGTATAATGTACATCAATGTTATATGTTGTTGGACTCGGTTTTCCCTTTCCACCCCATCTTCCCCCTGCAAGGCGAGGAACATTACATATGCGGGCAACTGTACATATACGCACGCATAGACACCCACACATACACACACACACCAATTTATAATTAATGTGAAACTCGGCACACAAATTGCAATTAATTAATTAATTAATATAATTAGATTTTCGTAACTTCTACTGTAACTTCTGATATTCAAACTTCTCACTAAATACTACTACAAATTTTACACTGAAATGTTGTAATAAGTTTAAAAATAAAATGCCGGAATATAATGAAAGTCTGGGAACGTTCCACGATAATTTTCTATAATTATTTGTCTTCTCTAAATAAAAGTTATTGGAAAAATATGCCAAATTCTAGGTAAAAAATGCGTAAGTTATTCTAGGAGGTATCCAAGAAGCTTTTGCAGTTATTATACGTGTTTCTACTTGAAGTTTATTTTAAGTATTATGAAAATGACCACAATAATTATTTGTATTTATGCGTTTATACTTAATGTTAAACTAACCTCTGCACCGTAAATAATTTTTCTTAATTAAGGGAACCCTCAGCAATAATTCATGAGAGGTGAAAAGACTCTCCACTCCTCAAGTTTTATACTATTTTCAAAAAGGTACGGTCGCAGAAAAAATTTCGCCGAAGAAGTAAAATACATAGAAAAAAAATTCTATTAGTTGTGAAACAGCCTTATGCTAGTCCCTCGCCTTTATATGACCACCCAGATAACAAGCATCCGTTGAACAAGATGTTCGTGCTTGAAGTATACCAAGTGCCAACCTCAGCACGGATGCTTACTGTTTTGGTTGGTACTGGGTATCGAAAACATTATTAACATTCCGAGACACGCCAGATATCTTATTTCTTAGGCGAACTTTTTTCCTGCGATTATACCTTCGAGATGTTCTCTATATAAATAGTTGTTCTCATTTCTTTCCCTGCATTACATCGAGAATTTTGAGTGTCCAACACGCTTACCAGTAAAATTTTTTATTTGAAAAAGGATCGAATAACCACATCATCCAAATCCAACTGGGTGGAGAAGCTGGAGCCATAACTCCTTTGCACCCTATCTGGGCTTCAACTAATCTTAACAGTCTCCCTTCCAGACATGCTTGAATGAGGTTAAGTTAGATTAAGCTTAATTAAAATCATGATTGACGACTTTGTCATTAGATCCTTATACTCGTAAATCAGTGCCCCGAAATAATTTTCAACATTTTTTCCTCTATTAATAATGTTTTCATATTGTTCCTTTGCTTGTCGCATTTGTCACACAAAGTATGCGTAAATTAAAAATTACGTTCAGTTTCGTTTAGCCTTTTGTTTACCTCAGCGCTGTAACAAGCGCCGAAAGGAGAGAGCTGTAACCTCAGATGTTGCATGATTCGTTCCGTTTCTGGTTAAAAGTTGATGCATTGAATCTTGTATGCATATTACCACCGAAATCCAAAATGCTCTTGTTTATATGTATAATAATAATAAATTACTCGACTATTTAAGGGGTTGGATTGTGATCCTTGTAACTAGAAATATTCAAGTTTAATTAAGGTACTGACAAATGGCTATTATTTTATCACTAATTATTAATAAAACTTCTTGGTAGATGATCCCGGCCAGCAAAAGCACTTTAATTAGGGCCTTTGTTTACTTCATTTCATGTTATTTCTTTTTTACAAGGATTATACATTCTGAATGGGTTCATCGTTGGTGTAATATAAATGTTAATATGGCGGATTTATTTTTCCATAATGGCTGTTATAGCAATTACTTATTAGTTCACACACCATTAAGATTATCATGATTATTTCTTGAACTCTCAAAAAGATAATAAGTTTATGAAAGAACGTAAATTTACTAAGGCTTTATTCTTCCCTCAGTAGACTTCTATGATTTGAAAGGGATGGAATATTTCGGGAAATGCATAGTGCCTTCTAACCTCAGGCGCTGACTTGGGGCACCTCTCTCTGTTTTTTGTTTTTTCTTTTCCCTAAACTATATATATATATATATATATATATATATATATACACAATATATAATATATACACAAAATATATATATACACAATATATATATATATATACAATATATATATACACACTGTGTGTATATATTGTGTTGGGTGTTTATACTCAATATAGAGATCAGAATGTTACTTTGGTTCTTAGATTCTTCAGTGCGACATTTTCTTGTGTATTATTATTATTACATTATTTAAAACCTTGACAATTTTCCGCAGAACAAGTTTCCGCTGGTTTTATTTCCAATTGACAATTTTGCTCCGGTTATATTTCTGCCGGACAAATTTCCGCACACATATTTCCACACACATTTTTGCGAACATTTTTCCACGTTTTAAATTTCTTTGCAAAATTAATAGGCTTGTTTTTAATCGTTTATTACTGTAATATACTGTAAAATATTTACTTAAAACAGATTACTTAAAATACGACTACTAAGACACTTAAATATAGACTAAAATTATTTCACTGTAGTATACTTAAAAAATATAATCACTTTGATGTAGTATTCAAAATATGATATATGCAACATATAAACCTAACCTAACCTAAACCAATAGCGATACTGCCTTCTGAACCTAGCGCGGGACAAATTTCAGCTGCACAGACAAGTTTTCACGGAGGCACAATGTCGGGCGGAAATTTGTCCCGCTGGATAAATGTCAAGTGGCAAAATGTTCGGTGGTATAGTTTCCGGCGAAATTATTTCCGACGGCAAATTGTTCGGGGCAAATTGTCCGAGACAAATTGTCCGTGAACGGATAAATATTTTTACCATATCATATATATAATATATATATATATATATATTATATTATATATATATATATATATATATATATATAATATATATATATATATATATATATATATATATATATATATATATGCCCAAGTTGGTCGAACATTTGTAAATTTTCTTCCATGACCAATTTTAGCCAGTAGGTCGAGCACGTTATGTATTTTATATTTCGAAATTTGTAATCACTTTCGCTTGTCTTAAGTTTCGTGGGAGGAAGTTCTGCAAGGAAGTTTAAAGAAAGCGTTTTTTTACCGTATAACAATTATTATTATTTTGAATGTCACCCGCGTTAGGATTTAATTCAAAACCTCGATGTCAAATAAGTCGTCCTTTATGCTTCTGTCTGATTTAAACACCCTTCCCTTTAAACACCCTCTGGTTTGTTTTAGGTTAGATTAACCTGGGTTAACCTAATCTAACCTAGCGTAACCTCAAAAAAGTAAGTCGTACAAAGAACTCCGACTTATTTACAAAGTTCGGCCTAATTGGTAAAAAAGGTGTCTTACAAATGGCTTTACTTAAGGATTTAGGCATATACAAAAATATATATATATATATATATATATATTACAGGGTGTCCGAGAATTATCTGTACAACTTTTGTCTGTTATTAAAAGTCAACGATGAAGTGTAGAAATTCCAGTGTTGTCCCATTTTACAGAGAATCTCATTAAGTTTTTTTTTATACCAAGTTTTGACAAGTTTTTTAGAAATTCCAGTGTGTCCGAAAATTATCTGTACAATTTCATCTTTTAATAAAATTCTTGATAAAACACGTAAAATTCTTAAACAAGATTATTTAGAATCTGTATTTTCAAAAGTTTCTTTTATTAAAGTAACGTTGTTACAAACATTCGATATGTGCACCATCACGTGCATACACACAGACATTGATGATTTAAAAGCAAGAATCATAGCTGCTATTGAGCGAATTGATGTGGATATTAGTGATGTAGCGGATGTCATTTTTTTTACATCTGCGGATGAGGATGTTTTATTTCAACATCCGCGGATGCGGATGCGGATGTCTCCTTTTTCGTTATTTTTTAGGATATATTCGAGATTTGTTGTGTTTAACGTATATAATAAGTTATTATATAGAGAGAGCTGTAGCTATAATGTAGTATAATTGATTAATTGTACAATAATTACTGTACTTTTCTCTGAACATATAAAATAATATCAAGCATCTAACTAATATAGAATCAATTAGTGAATTCGTCTGCAAATAAATTCGTTATATTTTGTTGAGTTTCAGCCACAATTAGAAACCATAATTGTGTTACCAGGATGCGGGACGTGAACCCAACTCAAATGCACCCCACCGACCTCTTTCCCAACCTCCACCCTTATAGAAAGAGATCTTTAATTAGCTTGATAACTATTTATATTAAGTTTAAAGTTTATTAGGCATATTTATAAATGAGTAATTAAAATAAAGTAAACTAAGATGTTCATCGTTTAATGTTCAAACTTAAATTATAGGAGTTATGCTTAAGGAACATTAATTTGTCTGCTTTTGCTGCCAGTCTGTTTCTCTTTTCATCATATATTAATCCAGCACTGCTAAATAATCTCTCGCTTGGTACGTTTGGTGGAGGACAGGCTAAATGTTTCCTTGCAAGTTTACTCAAGTATGGATAGATATTCTGCGTATTTTTCCACCAACTAATAGGATTGTCACATGCAGCCAGGCGTTTTTCTTGGTGATAGCTCTCGGTCATTTTTACTACATCTTTTGACATCGCGTAGGTCTCGTCATTGCTGCTTGACTCAAGAAACTGAGAGACAGATTCTGTGATAGATTTGCTTGTTGAAGGTGTTGGTTCTGTCACTGAAACTTTTATTCTTTTGGTGGGTGGCGAAGCGACAGATTCAAGAGATTGAAGCTCTTCAACTGCTTTGCCAAGTGATGATTTAACTCGTTCTAATGTACTAGGTGAAAATAACTTAGCTTTGTAACGTGGATCTAAGTAGGTTGCAAGAGAGTAACTTCATACAAGAACAGCCTCTCGTCTTGTCGCTTGCATCACTTTTGCGCACAATGAACTAGTTCTATTAATATAGTAGAATTTGATAATTTCCGCTTATTAATGACGTTTTATCTCAACGGTCCACATCCGCACGACATCCGCAGTCCAAAGTGCGGATGCGGACGCGGATGCGGATGCGAGAAAATGTGCGGATGTTATGCGGATGCGGATGTGACCTACATCACTAGTGGATATGCTGCAGCGTACATGGCAACATTTGGATTATCGATTGGATGTTTTGCGAATCACTGATGGTGCACATATCGAATGTTTGTAACAGTTACTTTAATAAAAGAAACTTTTGAAAATACAGATTCTAAATAATCTTGTTTAAGAATTTTACGTGTGTTATCAAGAATTTTATTAAAAGATGAAATTGTACAGATAATTTTCGGACACACTGGAATTTCTAAAAAACTTGTCAAAACTTGGTATCAGAAAAAACTTAATGAGATTCTCTGTAAAATGGGATAACACTGGAATTTCTACACGTCATGGTTGACTTTTAATAACAACCAAAAGTTGTACAGATAATTCTCGGACACCCTGTGTATATATATGTGTATATATATATATATTCGCCTCGGTGGTGGTGTAGTGTTTACTGTCGCTGACTACGAATCCATCGGCTCCGGGATCGAGACCCGCCGATGGCAGGTGGCGCGCATCAAAACCCAGCTGTTCATCCTTCTACATAATAAAGAAAGTGTTTGGTAGATAAATAGGTACCCTGGGTAGCCTAGTGGTTAAGACGCTGGGCTACAGGTGGGGGCGTGGTTCGGATTCCACGTTAAACTGTAAGTTTAAGGTGGAGTGAAAAGTTTGACCTTCGTCAAAATGAACAATTCGTGCGGAAACAAACCAAAGGTGAACAAGGGGGTATATATGTATATGTATATACGTATATATATATATATATATATATATATATACTTTCAAACTTTCAAAAGTTCCGTGCGATTACTCCTCATTTCACGAAGGTCAAGTTTGTCGCTCCTCCTCTCGAGTTGGCCTGGTGAAGTAGTGAGTTGATTTCTTGAACTCTCCCACTCACATAGCAAGTACGCGCGGCTCATCAGTTCTGAGCCAGGCGTCTAATCTTTTTTTGAAGATGTCCACCGCAACACCACTCGTGTTCCTTAGGTCTTTGGGCAGCTGGTTAAACAGTCTTGGTCCTCTCACAACAAAACTATTTTCTTTCAGGGTTAAGGATGTTCTCTGTCTAGCCTTTAATTTGGGAACACGACACAGTCTTCCTTTTCTACGTTTCCACTGTTGCTTGGGGAGTCACAGTGTTCAGAGTAATATTAGGGACTGGTTTCTCCATTATTTTCCAAGTGTAAATAAAGGTGTATCTCTCTCTTCTCCTTTCCAGTGAATATAAGTTTAATTCGCGTAACCTTTCCCAGTAATTTAGTTCTTTGCACCCATTGATCTTGGCTGTGAAGCTTCTCTGAATCCCTTCCAGCTCTCTAATGTCTTCTTTTTTATATGGGTATGTTAGGACATAGTAGTATTCCAACTTGGGTATGATCAGTGTTTTCAGTAGAGGAATCATTATATTCCTATCCCTTCGTTTAAAGGTTCTCAGTATCTGCCCAGATATTCTTTTTGCTCTGTTTACTATCATCTTATTTTGCGTTTCAAATTTCAAATCATCAGTCATTACAACCCCTAAATCTTTTGCTCTAGAATTTCTCCGAATTTCCTGTCCATTTGGGGTATAATATTCCATGGATTTAGGTCCTCCCTTTCTCCGTACCGTAACAGTTGAAATTTCTCAGTGTTAAACTTCATATTGTTGTCTTCAGTCCACTTGTAGATTCTGTTCATGTCTGTTTGTAGGGATCCTATATCTTTTGGGTTTCTTATTTTTCTACTTATCTTTGTGTCATCGGCAAAGGATGTTACTGCGCTCTCTCTGGTAACGTCCTCATCTACGTCAGTTAGCATGAATATGGCGAGTAGTGGAGCTAATACTATTCCTTGTGGTACTGAGCTGAGGACCTCTGATTATGATGAAGATATTCCTTGTACTGCAACGACTTGTTGCCGCTCATTAAGGAAATTATATATCCGTTTCCCTACTTTTCCTGTTATTCCCATACATTTCAGTTTATGTATTATGGTTCCATGGTCATACTTGTCGAACGCTTTGGCAAAGTCTGTGTATATTACATCATAGTTTTCATTACTTTCCAGTGCATCAATAATGTTGTTGTAGTTTTCCATTAGTTGTGATTGGCATGATCTGCCTGACCGAAATCCATGTTGGTTATCATTTAATTTTTGCCGCGTTTTCAAAACGTCATAGATTTTTTGTCTAGCTATTCTTTCTAGTGAGATGAGATGTAAGCGACACTGGCCTATAGTTTTTGGTCTCGGATCGATCTCCTCCTTTATATATTGGGACGATGTTCATGCTCTTCAGGATGTCCGGTATTTCTCCCATGTCTTGTGATCGTCTCCATATTCAATATAGGGGCTCAGCGATTCCATTTTTACAGTTTTTGATCGATGTGACATTCCATTTGTCTGGTCCTGCCGCTGAGTGTGCTTCTAGTTTCCCTATAGCTTGTGTAATATGATCTGTCGTGAAGTCGAAGCCCGTTATACTTTCCCCTTGTAGTTCTTCAAAGAACGCGTTTCTATCGCATATCAGTTTGTCAGTTTTTGGGATACTGAAAGAGGATTCGTACTGAGCTCTTAATATTTCAGATACTTCTGTTAGATCATAAGATAAAGCACTGTCTTCTTTTTTCAAAGGTCCAATTGGCGTGTTGTTTTTCGACTTCCTTTTTGCAAAATTATAGAAGTACTTTGAGTTAACCTTTATCGCTTCTACAGCGTCGTCGTCGTCTTTTTCTGTATGCTTCTCAATTAGTTCCTGTATGATGCAATCGATACTCTGCAGTTTATCATTTAATATTTTTCTGATGTTACCGTTACAGTTACTTAATTTTGCAGTCGCTCTTTTTCTCTTTCGGAAGAATGAGCTCTTTTGTCTTTCGGACTTGCTTCTCTTTCCTTTTTGTTGTATTTTTGGGACATGTCTTTCCACAATTTCCAGCTTCTTCTCCTCTAAGGTCATTAGCATCTCTTCCGTTGTCTTTGCCTTGAAGATGGTTTTCCAATCTATTACTCCCATGCTGGATGCAACATCTTCCCAGTTTATAGCTTTGGAGTGAAAATTAAAAATTTCGAATTTGCTTCTTTTTGTTGTTCGTGTTCTTTCCTTTCCTGTTGCTTTTGTGTTGGTTGTTATTTCTAGGCAGTTGTTTTTTCTTGTTTTCTGTTATTTCTTGTGTTAACATAAATTTATCAGCTAGAGCTAGTAGCATTTTTACCTGCTCCTGGTCTTTCCGTGAGCCCCCCTTGTCCTGGTGTATACATATATTTTTCCCTATCCTTTTATATTTCATGAATGAAAAATTAAAATCACCACAGAGAAAAATATTTAGGGTTGGAGAATTTAAATCTTTTACCCAGTTTCTTACCATTGTAAATGGAATCTGTGAATTTTGAGGTTGGCGTGTTTGGGGGTCTGTACATTACAATCAGTACCATATTTAATGTTTCAACTTTTGATGCTACACACACACACACACACATATATATATATATATATATATATATATATATATATAAATAAAACTTTTTATATACAGTATATCTTCTTCGTGAATGATACTTTAGAACTGAAATTTTTTTTAAATTATTAGAGGGAATGTGATTTTCACTACTTTGATACCGGTGTGTGATCTATTATTAGATTTCCGAGGCTTCATCCCTCTTTCATCCCTTATAGCTACTAATATCGGGCATTTCGGAGCTTTATAATGGCAGACGAAATTTTTTTTCTTTTATTAAATCCACGATTTTTTTTTTTTTTTTTTTTTTTAATTCAAATTCACTTTGTAAACTTTGAGCCTGTTTGAGGGGGAAAATACAATATCCGTTTAATCTCATCTTTATAAATGCATACTTTATTCCGATTTATTCGTAGTTTAAGTGGAAGTATGACGATAAAACTTGTGGTAAAATTTGTAGTGTGATGTGGTGAGTGGTGACCATAAGAAAGATCGAAGACACTACTAGAAAATGAATAACGCTTAGTGTAAAAGTATTTTAAAGGAAAATGGTGAATAATAATGATATTTTTTGGGTTGTTTAACCTCCCTCGAAACGGCAAAGTTCATGTGGCCGAGGGGACCTACATCTTTACGTGTTATCCATGGGTCACTATATCATCTGAATGCAAAGGGTGGTCACCGATCCAACTACTGATCGGACGCAAAGTCGTTTAACCTTGCTGATCTAACTGGAAGCTTTGATGCAACGTGGCCATAACGAAGCCCAGGAAAGTAATCAAAATTTGTGGTTATCTTTAGGCGTTAGTATTTACGAAGTCAACAAAAGAGGAATGAAATGCGAGACAACGATATTTCGTCAAGGTTATCTCTAAAAAATTTTTTTAGTTACATTAAGTTAGGTTTGCATAGGATAGATTAAGTAAGGCCCAGTTAGGTTAAATTCTGTAAGGTTATCCGATCATTTTTCAGTAACAACTGAACAAAGGTGAAAAAAGTTCGGACTCGAAGCGACAAAACTTTTAATGTTTTTGCAAAGAATTTTGGAAGAATTTACGATTCAGAATGAATCAGGTACACTGAAAATGAGAACTTTCTTTCTTTTTTTCTTTTCTTTTTTTATTTTTTCTTTCGTTTTCTCTCTCTCTCTCTCTCTCTCTCTCTCTCTCTCTCTCTCTCTCTCTCTCTCTTTCATATATATATATATATATATATATATATATATATATATATATATATATTACATTTTTTATTTAGCTGAATTGAATCGTGTTGGTAATATCAGGTTTGGAAAAAATTCTTTTGAATCCCAACTTGGTTTCGAGAAATGAAAGGCAAATCTTGAAAAGAGAATACTTAAAGAAGATTCTGGGATTACGAATCTTGAAATATAAAAATGGAGATAAAAAAACATCCTCTAAATAAATCCGGCAAATGAAAAGGGGAAGACAAACAAAGAGATTTAAAACACAAAATGACAATCTGTATTTTATATATATTTCATCAATTTCATCAATATATTTTGAGTGAATGATAGACTAATTTGGTACGTGTAGGAACAAACTGATGACTTCTGCGTATTGCGCACAGAGATTAAGAAAGAGTAGGCTTTCAATATACGTATATCGTATATCTTTGGATTCCTTTCAGAAGCTTTGCAGCGAGTTGAAAATCAAAGAAAAGATAAAGAAAAAACGTGTTTAAAACATGAAATGACTTAAACTCCAAAATAATAAAATAATTCGTGTGTGCAATATTTATTGTTCATATGTTATTCACTTCTATCCGTTGTGTTCAGATAGCGTTATATATATATATATATATATATATATATATATATATATACATTTCAACTGCAAACAACACACAGTATAATTAACGTAAAGAACGACGCTTGTATAGAAGAACATTCCGCGCAAGATGAGGAGGGAGAACGAACAAATGAAAAAATGAGGTAACCACCCGGGATCTTCCGATTGCCGGTCAGATATGATAACCACTACACCATGGGCCTCACTCGATCAGAAGTCGTAATTCTCCTACATACGCGCAGAAACCAATGCCATGAGGGGGCACCTCCCGCATGCCGCATGTATATATGTGCGGCATGCGGGAGGTGCCCCCTCGGGGCATTGGTTTCTGCGCGTATGTAGGAGAATTACGACTTCTGATCGAGTGAGGCCCATGGTGTAGTGGTTATCATATCTGACCGGCAATCGGAAGATCCCGGGTTCGATTCCAGGGTGGTTACCTCATTTTTTTCATTTGTTCGTTCTCCCTCCTCATCTTGCGCGGGATGTTCTTCTATACAAGCGTCGTTCTTTACGTTATATATATATATATATATATATATATATATATATATATATATATATATATGCACTAGAATCACAAAATAACACGTGACCTTATTAATAAGCAAACAACCACAAGGAAAAGGAAACACAAAGTCCGAGCGCTTTCGTGATATATTCACATTATCAAGGAATATATCACGAAAGCGCTCGGACTTTGTGTTTCCTTTTCCTTGTGGTTGTTTGCTTATATATATATATATATAGCGAATACGTTCATGCAAGTTTACTCAACAGTTATCTAACTACCTACTTATCTATATATCCGGTAGGTTACTTGACAGTACTTGATAACCATTGTAAATACTAACTTAAACATCTGATGTTTTGTTTCTATAAAAATTCTATTTGGTTGTCAACCATGCAAGTTTTTTACTGTATGAAAGTGAAGTCTAAAATTTCACGTCAACCGTAAACAGTTGAGACGTTCCAAAGCGTAATGTACCAAAATTGACGTGATAATTATTGACATAACTCCATTAAGACCGAATAAATGTAGAGAGAAAATCTTGAGAAATGGAAGCGTCATTATTATGGTCTAAAGCTGCACTTTCTTCCGTAAAGGAAAGATAATTTTTCTATTTTAACTTTCGTATATATTAATTTTCCTGTTTTTACGATTTGTTTTATTAAAAGATAAAATATCGGGTAATAAAAAGTTGTTTTTTTTAACAAATGTTCCTTCAAATATACACAATAAATTTGAAATAATAATAATAATTACAGTAATAATAATAATAATTGTATTCTGGAACAATGCATTTGACAGTTTGATAAATTAACGCGGAGATTTCATTGTTAAAATAAGTGTGAATTCACGTAATAGTTAGTCTTCGATAAGTGTACGGTATATATTCAGTATATGATTATATCTTATGTTTGTTTCGATCCAAATTTCGTTTTAAAGGGCTACGTAGTGGCCTTTGTCGTAACACCGCTTCTCGTCGATCAGCGAAGTTAGGCGACATTAGGTCTGGATGGGAGTTGGATGGGAGACCATCCTCCGCGTCCAAATTATGTAGCAACCCGTGGTTCGGATCCCACATAAAACTGTAGGCCCCCCCCCTCTCCGTCCTATAACCTTAGATGTTGAGAAAGAGGTTAAACAACCTCCTCATTACATTCTCGTTTAAAAAGGGACTTATTTTTCCCAGCTGGTGGCGTTACCACCCTAAAAATTTGCTTTAACTGACGAAGACGCAAAATTAATAAAAAAAATAACGAACTCTGAAATTGAACGTCATTTCCACATTTGCTTCCTCTTGGCGCGGTTATTTCTTAAAGAATCGGAATATGGAATAAACGAAACTTCAACAGACCATTCCAGCAAACGTGAAGCTAAATAAATAAATAAATAAATAAATAAATAAAATAAAAGCCGAGCATTTTAATGAGGTGAAGCAAATTAATTTGATGCAAATTAATCAGAATTTTACCACAAAATATGGAACGAATCATTCGTTTAAAAATTCGAATAAATTCTCTGCCTTTTTCGGAGGTTTAATCACCTCATTGCCAATAAATAGGAATGTTAATGGTTCGACAAATTCTTAAAGGAATTTTCGATCAAATCACGCGCTATTTCTCATTACTCATCGATGCTGAAGAGTATATGTACATACACACACACACACACACACATATATATATATATATATATATATATATATATATATATATATATATGAAATCGACGATGCATTCATAGATATAAAATATAACTTTTGTTAAACTTTTAAACTTACTTTTTTAACTGTGTTCAGAACTCTTTGAAAGTCAAACCTTTTGATCGACGAAGAAATTTTCTCGACTGGAAATATTTTTCATAAAAGTGCTTGCACCTCCACAAACGAAGATAACGAAATGTCCAGTGATCTAACCTGACCTAAAGTGACCTAACCTAACTCACTATAACTTTATCTTATTTATACAGGGTGTAACAAAAGTCCGTTCTCATAGGGAAATAAGATATAACAGAATTGATCGTGATGAGTTTGTATGTATTACGTCGCAACACTGTTAGGTTATTGGCAATACAATTTGAGCATGTACTGGATTAATTGGTAAGTTGATTGTATTTTTTGTAACGTATAGTTAAAACTATTTTCTTATTCAATTCTGTTATATCTTATTTCCCATGAGAACGAACTTTTGTTACACCCTGTATATGAAGAGCTCATTTTAAAAAGGTGGTAAGTCCATTTTTGGTCAAAGTTGAGTTTGTACCACTAAAAAACAGTTCATGTGCATCAAGGTGTGTTATCGATTAGTTTCAAAAGGTATTATATCCCTTTCATAACGGACCTAATAATATGGCTTTGTTTCCAAAAGGTGCAAAGTCCAATTCAATTTGTTTCCAAAAGGGTCTAAATCCACAAATCCACCAACAGCACCCTCTATAAACTACAATGTTAGTATAATTGTATGTACTTACATCTACAGTGGGAGATAAATGAGGATGTGTGGTGAACACTATGCATACTAAGTCCAACACATGGTGTGCGGCTCATCGTCAGGATGACATTTTGGCTTCATTTAATATGGTTCACTGAACTGGTGGAGATATTGAAATAAATAATACTGGTTTTGTACGGATTTTTTTTTTTGGCGTTTGTTTCGGTATAATTCAGAAGTGTTTTGGACAACATGTCTTTGATTGTGTTCCAAAAGGTGCTAAGTCCACCACCAATTACAAACAAAAAAACATATTTACAAATTAACCATGTGCCATGTGTACTAGATTTTATTCAGACATTTTTGGCTCAATGGCATTCCCTCCCAACATTAATGTGAAAAAAACTATTTTAAGGACAGACGATAGTAAAAAAATATAAAATGTGTCAATATCTTAGAAACTGGTTTTATGAACTTAGCGCCGCATTTTGGAAATCAGCTCTTCATATGTAGGGGATAATGTTTGTTTGTTTGTCTGTACATTTTATGTTCGTTTATACACGCCTAAAGGGATGGAGCACTCTGCACCAAATTTAGTATAAACATTAAAGGAGAACCAGGGAAGGTTTTAGTAACACACCCGCCCCTCCCAGTTCTACCTCTAGGTTGTTTCGGCAAGGCGCAGCTGGCGTTCTAGTTTACAAGTACGTACAGAGTTTACATAGATAAATAGAGTTTCATTATTGCATATACTGTATTTTTTTTTTGTTTGTTTGATTGGGTTGGTTAACATCCTCTGCAACATCTAAGGTCATATAACTGAGTGGACCTACAGTTTTGGTAGGATTCAAACCACGGGTCGCTACATATACTGAACAATTGTACGAGCTTTACAAGCTGGAATCTACCAGTTAGATATAATTATAAAATTTTTATAAATGATAGACTTACAAAGACTAATAATTAATAACTAGGCCTTAAATAATAAATGGAACGTACAGACTAGTGTTATGTTTTATGTGTTATGTTTTATGTGTGTTGTTTTAAACATACACATCTGAATTGAAAAAAGTTTGAAGTTTCAATACATAAACTTGTAAAATAGTTATCATTGTAAAAGGTTGTTACACACTGTGGCAAATGATGTCTTTGTATATTATAATTTAAATTACAATTTAGGACAATTATCTCAACCTTTCAGTCAAGTCTATATTGAACAGTAATAGTAATAGGAGTAATACTTAGAAGGATATTGGGTGCTACTGTAGTATGCGGTCTACCTACGATTCGGCGGTCTACCTTTTAATTATAGCTTCTTATCTTCTTATTATTTTATTATTAGGTTAATTGTACGCCCTTGACGATTGGTTAGGTTAAGTCGTGATATTTTCGTTAAAACTAACGAAAATATCACGACTTAACCTAACCAATCATCAAGGGCGTACTGTAGTATGCGGTCTACCGTTAAGTATGCGGTAGTAGTATGTTTAATTCTTTAATAATTCCTTAATTGTGTAAATTAAATTATAATTCCTTTCAATTCATTTTCAATTCCTTTTAAATATTTTGAACGGTAGACCGCATACTACAGTAGAAACTTAACGGTAGACCGCATACTACAGTAGAAACTTAACGGTAGACCGCATACTACAGTAGAAACTTAACGGTAGACCGCATACTACAGTAGCACCGGATATTGAAAATTTTAATAATTGCAACATCATGAAGTAATAATAAATAAATAAATAAGGTGCTTTCCTGTTAACGGAAATACCCAACAACCGCCCGCCATCATCTGGACTCGTATCTTGCGGAATTCATGTGGCGACAACGTACCGAAAGCAGCGACGTTTTTTCTGCGATTTTAGATGACATAAAGACATTTTGGCCCCCTACTAACTGATTATCGCTTACATATTAACTAATTTCATTTAAATGATAATAAATTCGGTACTTACGTATTATCGGGACTACCAAACTGTTTATGATGTATTTTTGCTCTCGTCATTTTCGTTTAAATTAACGGAAATATCACAACTTAACCTAACCAATTATCAAAGGCGTACAGTTGACCTAACTGGGCATTCAATTAACCTAACTGGGCATTCAGTTTACCTAACCGGGCATTTTCCGTTATATTAACCTGTTAGGTCAATTGAATGCCCGGTTAGGTCAATTGAATGCCCGGTTAGATCAATTGAATGCCCGGTTAGGTCAACTGTACGCCCTTGATGATTGGTTAGGTTAAGTTGTGATATTTTCGTTAGTTTAAACGAAAATGACGAGAGCAAAAATACAAACAGTTTGGTGGCGGGCGGTTGGGTATTCCCGTTAACAGGAAAGCACCATAAATAATAATTAGCATTATTACTATTAAAGGAGTGTCATTTATTGTATATATTTTTAGTGTGTAGGGTAAAGTTGCCAATGGTCGCGCATCGGTCCTAAGGAAATGAAAAGAAATAAAAGTGATGTCAAACATTACTCTAGTAACAAAGTTATTGGAAGTAATGTTTGACATCAATTTTGTTTCCTTCAAGTAACAGTATTTTGTGGGGAGTTTCTTTAAGTCAAATGCGCGACATTAAGACTGATGCGCGACCATTGCCAACTTTACCCTATATATTTTATTCTATATATATTTAGGCCTTCAGTAACTGAAATTTATTAAGATTTTATTGGTTCATAAAAGATGAATGAGCATTGACTAATTTTAATTCATTCGTTAGATTGTCCCATAATTCAACCGCTGAGGTGTAAGAATTTCTCTACACTGAAAAGTATGATTTGCCTTTAAGATATATTCACTCTGTGTATCTTGTTCTATGTGAATATCAGGCATGGGTTAGTTGTAATTCATTGTAATTAAATTTTTTCATGTAATTGGCAAGTAATTGCAATTAACTACTTAAAATGTAATTGTAATTAATTACATTAGGAAACCAAAATAAATGATAGTTACAGCCAATTACTTTCAATTACATGAATATTAAAGTTAATGGGTCATATTTATAGTTTAAACTATTTGCTCATCATGTCTCAGGGAGCTTTCTTTTGAAATAAAATGTTATTCTCTTGGTGAAAAATACAGTTCCGTGCAGTGTTAAAAAAGAATACATTTTATTGACCTAATATTATCTAGTTTTCATTCAAGATGATGGCCAAAACTGAAAATGGAATTGAAATACCAAGGTAGAAAAGCATAACTTAAATCAAACAGTGTGTATTTATGAAAAATATGCAATTCTTTGTGAATGCAATTGTAACTAATTACTTTACAAAGTAATTGTAATTGTAAGTAAGTATTTCACCATCTACAGTAATTGTAATTGAGTGTCAAGTAATTGTAATTAATTACATTGACCAAGTGATTGATCCATGCCTGGTGGATATTATCCGGGTCTGGACAAAAGCCCCCTAGGACAAAAGCCCCCTGGACAAATTGCTGGGTAGGGCAAGTCAGGTGTCACATCTAATCTGAAAAGATCAGAAGATATTTAGGTGAAATAACCAATATTAACCTGTTAGGTCAACTGAATGCCCAGTTAGGTCAACTGAATGCCCAGTTAGGTCAACTGAATGCCCAGTTAGGTCAACTGAATGCCCAGTTAGGTCAACTGAATGCCCGGTTAGGTCAACTGAATGCCCGGTTAGGTCAACTGTGCGCCCTTGATGATTGGTTAGGTTAAGTTGTGATATTTTCGTTAGTTTAAACGAAAATGACGAGAGCAAAATACATAAATTATAAACTAAACTATAAATTACAAACTATAAACATAAACTGTAAATAATAAAGAATAAAAATAATGATTAAAAAAATTCTTATTAGTTTTCCTAGGGGGCTTTTGTCCTACACTCGGATATTATCACGAAGTTTTTCTTATGTTGGTTTCCTGTCTAATTTAATTTTCTCATACTGATGCATATAATTAGATAGATAGTTAATTATTAACATGAAGTTAATTTTGCTAATTAATGAAAGTGCTTTTAAAATAATATAACCTGTAAATTAACATCGTTATATTTAACAGGAAAATTGTTTTTCTCTGCAATATAGAAAATAGAAGACAGGAAATTCGAATTTTATTCGTTTGATATCATGCATGTAAATATTGCCTCTGTAGGCAATATTTCTTACTTTAATTCTTATAACAAAGTTTTAAGGCATAAAAATTGTCTTCTACATATTTTCTGTAGCTGTAACTCCTAATTTGATTTCTGTAAAGCTTTTCTGAGAAGCTCTCGTACTTCCCAATAACGTATTCAGATAAGACTGACTACATTATGTTGTGCGATGACAAGCCCGTTACGCATAATATATTCGTCTCGACTCAGTTTCCCTTTGAAGGGGACTAATTCTTCCCGATTGGGAACGATTGGGAACGTGCCTGTCTCACCGCTCTCTGGTGGGCAAAAGAGATTAAATATGACAATCAACCAGCTAAATATAAACTCAAACATGAATGTCAAAATTGCTGTAAATCTATGGATGTGACGTTCTCTTAATCTATTTAATAATGTTCTCACAAAGTGTATTCGTTTTCACAATAAACATCGTTTGTTTTCGTTTGTCATTCGTTTGTTTGATAAAATTTATAGGTCTCAGAAATGCTGCAAAATTGTATAGATTTTTGGGTTTCATTTAAATTAATTGAATCTTAGTTTTTTTCTTTTTATTTCTTTGTTTGGTTTCAGTGTTCTCAGGAATTTCGTATGTCACCTTCAACACACGATCTTCTTAAGAAATTTTAATTTTATTTCATCGGCCTCTAATGAAGGACGAAAGCACTCAAAATATTTAATGAGATCAGCAAACAAAACATCCAACTTTTAATTGGTTCCGAGAGCAGTTCTCTGCCCAGCAGAGTGGTGGTTTATTTTGCTGAATCACGCTGTCTCGAGTTTTTAAACATATATTGCCGTTGCTTTAAGTTTTTTAATATCCTGTTTCAATGCCCTGTTTTTTCCAAATAATTTCTATGAACGTCAGAGCATGACATCCATGTAATAGTAATAAGCAGTGAAGAGAGCCAGAAACTGGCACAGCGCTCAAGCCAACTGCCCATTGCGCTAACGCTTGTATTATTATTATTATTGTTATTATTACTAGCACAATCGGAAGTCGAATCGCTGACCTCAGTGCCTTTACTTTGCTTGTAGTGAAACGGTGTTACCCAGTCAGCTACTGCCACTGGCTGTCATTTATGGAGGAATGTTAATTACCAAACTCCGAAGATTCTAGACTTAGTTACCTCCACACCTACCTCCACACCTCATATCAAATAACCTGCTGTGGAGTTAAGAACAGTTCTCTTTCGAGATTTTTACTTTAAGGATAAGTGAGGGAGTTTTATTCTCCCAAAAGGACTGGAAGCACGTTTCTTTACTCCTCCTTCCAGACACCATTCACCTTAAGGAGACGAATTTATATTAAAGAAATCGCTATTTTAGCAGTCTCTCGTTTCGTGTATGATTGGAATGAGTCGTCATTTTAAGTCATATTCTATGTGTGGTTTATGAGATGCTCTTTTGCTACAGGGTTTCACCGATTTTTAACGCGGTTGATGCTTAAAAGCACCGAGTTCATAGAACAGGCACTTTGGCCTGATACAACGGACGGAAGAAAAGATATAGTTAAAAACTTTGAGAACACAACCTGCCCTTAATACTCATCAAAGTCAATAAAAGTCTTTGAAAGACACTGTGGTTGGCATAGCGACAACTCGTGCAATCAGAGGTTATTTTTCTTTCAACTTTAGTTTCATTTTACGTTAATACAGTTAAAATTTTAAATAAGACTAAAATTTTTTACTTGAAATAATTGTTGGAAAGCATACATGCATACACACACACACACACACACACATATTACATATATATATATATATATATATTATATATTGTGTGTGTGTGAAGGGGGGTATGATGACTGCCTGTCTGTTTATACACACCTAAACGCCTAGGGTAATCTGCACCAAATTTGGTATACACATTGTGAGAAAACCAGGGAAGGTTTTAATAATATACCCGCCTGTCTCGGTTTTCCCCTGAGAGGCGACTGGGATGGAGTCCCCTAAGGGGCTAGGGCAATCTCCACCAAATTTAGTTTACACATTAAGGGAGAACCTGAGAAGGCTTTAGTAACACGCTCACCTTCCAGTCACCTTCAAGGTTGCGTTTCGGGGAACTTATGCTCCGCAAGACGTAGTTGGCATTTTAGTACACGCATACATATACAGTGGCGATGATAAGTATTCGTACAGAGAAATATTTCAGTTATATTTGACCTTACCATATATATCATGCATAGGAGAGTTATGAAGAGTTTACCGTTCGTTTGGAAAAATTTAACAAATAAAAAATTCGTTTAACTCCAACATATAATGTAAAACATCAAAGAGTTTCTTACATTTATTGATAAAATTATTTAGTACTTCGTTTGTCCACCTTTTGCTTGAACGATTTCAGTGATTCTTTTTGGTTATTTTTCTATAAGGTTTCCACATCTCTCAGTACAAATTTTCCATTCTTCTAAAGAAAATTGGGATCTCCTGAAGATCAGGGCCCCCAGCCTTCGTTAGTTAGCCTTATAAGGCTAACTAACGAAAATATCACGACCTAACCTAACCAATCGTCAAGGGGCGTACAGTTGATCTAGCAATTGGTTAGGTTAAGTCGTGATATTTTCGTTAGTTAGCCTTATAAGGCTAAATAACGAAGGCTGAGGGCCCTGATCTTCAGGTGATCCAAAATTACCCCTGTTCATTGTTTAACCATAGTTTTTTAGCACGGGCTTCTGCTAGTCTATTTATAAACAACGAATAAAAAAACATCAAAAGGTACGTACAATAATTAATTATTATTAATTAAATGCTAGCCTTATAAGGCTAACTAACGAAAATATCACGACCTAACCTAACTAATCGTCAAGGGGCGTACAGTTGATCTAACAATTGGTTAGGTTAAGTCGTTATATTTTCGTTAGTTAGCCTTATAAGGCTAAATAACGAAGGCTGAGGGCCCTGATCTTCAGGTGATCCAAAATTACCCCTGTTCATTGTTTAACCATAGTTTTTTAGCACGGGCTTCTGCTAGTCTATTTATAAACAACGAATAAAAAAAACATCAAAAGGTACGTACAATAATTAATTATTATTAATTAAATGCATATTGATATTCTCTTTATGCTCCGCAGTTATGAATTATTCCAAAATATGAGCCGTTCTCTTTAGACATAAATTTCACTTTTAAATTTTTCTATTTCAATTAATTTATTTTTTGACGACTACGAATAATTTTCCTCTACCTTTTATGAGTTGCATTTAATCATTCATTTTATTCAAACTATAATTTACGTGTAGTCGACAAAGTTCTAGTAAAGTTAGTCCTAATACATTTTCTATTTAAACACGACCTCATCAAATTATACGATGAAAAGGACTTCAAAAGATATCAGCCGAGTTCATTCGAGCTGTAGTGTGTTTGGACTTATCTTAACGACACTCGGGCATCTGAGAGAGAGGAAAATTCGCATCCCCTCACAGAGAGATGAAACTTCTCACCATACTGTAGAGTCTTCAGTTCGAATTCATCTCATTATAACGGTGCAATGAGAGCGTTTCACTGAATGAATTTAGATGAGATCTCTGCCTCATTTCGAGATGTTAAATAAATGCTTTTGTTTAAAAAAAATAAGAAATTACTGTTCTATAATTTATTCAGTAGCCATACAACTATAATATAATCATATACTTATGTACAGGGTGAGTCTAAAGTTGTGCCTTAAATATAACTATACATTAAATGCTTTTGAGGTAGAACTTTTGATTCACCCTATATATATATATATATATATATATATATATATATATATATATATATATACATATATACACACATCGATCCTGAACCGTCGTTCAAACTCAACAAAAGTAAGTATACACACACACTTTTTTATAAGAGTTCAAAATCCTGTGCTTCTTTGAAGATTCTCTTTTGTTTTCATGTATCGCAGTTGGGCTTCGTCATGGCTAGTGTCGTAACACTGCTTCCCGTCGATCAGGGAAGTTAAGCGACATTGGGTTTGGGTGGTATTTGGATGGGGACAGCCCTTTGCCTCCAAATTATGTAGCGAACCGTGGTTCGGATCCCACGTAAAGCTGTAGGTCCACTCCGTCATATGACCTTAGATGTTACGAAGCAGGTTAAACAACCCCATCAGACAAACAAACAATGCGTTGTATTTTGTCCATTTTTTACATCTTTCGGGTCAGTTTTTCTCTATTTCTATATAATTTAAATCTATTAAATGCTTGAAATGTCATGAAATGATACATGTTGATGAGAGTTGTTTTTGAGTTTTTCCTTTTCTGTTCTGATTAAAAGTTTGCGTTTGATTCTTTACAAGGAATCGTCTTTGCTTCTTTGCCTCTACAGGGTGGCCCATATATCCTAGTCGGTTATAATTAAAGCGAAAATACAATACAAAACAAAATCAAACAAAGTAAAAAGTTTATAATAAATTTAGAAATATTTATTGATTATTCAAACAAATTCGGCAATTATTCGACAAATATTCCTTCCTTAGTAATGGATTACGTCAGTGTGAGCTCCGATAGATGGATTTTCGCTTTAATTATAACCGATTGGGACTTATGGGCCACCCTGTATAGTATTACGGCTTTCTCAGCTCAGATTTTTTTTCCTGTGTGGTAATTTTCCACTTTTTCTACTTTATAAATCTTATATTAATTGGTGATTATATGTCAAGTGAAATAAATATTTACTTTTGAATATATATATATATATATTTTTTTATTATTGTTAAATAATTAATTATAAAAAGATATAACTGTTTTCCTTATTAAATTACCGTTTTCTTTAATATCTAATTTAATATCTCTTCAGCTTTAAGTTTTATCTAATAAAGCAGTGATTCCAAACCTTTTCTGCTCAAGGCACCCCGATTACATCTGTTCTTTCGTGGCACTCGGGAGGATGTTCGTTTCTTACTGATCAACGTTCAACGTTCAGTGGCCCCCCAACATCGCCACGTAACTCCAAGCTAAGCTTGGAATCCTGATGATGTTGGTAATACAGGAGTTACAGCAAAGGGCATCAGTAGTTGGTCTGAGCTATATGCCAGTTTCTGACCCTTCTGAGTTGTTACTGCTGAAGTGAAATTAGCAATATTTGGCTACTGACAAGTAACAGTTATTCATAATTTTTCTATATACAGTACATATATATTAACTGGGTGGTGTATCGGGGCCAAAAAAAGTAACGCGATACGATACTCGATACACTGGCAAAAATGTATCGCGTTACGATACTAGATATATGAATAATATATGTGTCGTGATACGATACATAAAATATATATATATATATATATATATATATATATATATATATATATATATATATATATATGACATATGAAACAATGAATTACTTTCTATTTTTATTGAATTTTAAAAAACAGTGACCTCAAGCAATTCATAGACATTCTGGGGAAAGATCACTGACTGAGTCTATGATAAAGTATCGCATTACTGACACTTATTTGTATCGTATAATACAAATAATAAAAATGTATCGTGATACGATACAAGATACAGAAAATGTATCGCGATGCTACGTCACCCTGTATATATATATATGATGCAAACCCACATGGAAAATGAAAAATTATTCCAAGGCCTTTCGTGTATTCAGAAGTACACTTCGTCAGGGAATGAATACACGAAAGGCCTTGGAATCATTTTTCCTTTTCCTTGTGGTTTGCATCATTCATTCATTTCTCGTGTTTAATTGTGAAATTCATCCCGTGTATGTGTATATATAAAGTATATGTATATAAAACTCCTTTCAGTTTTATAAAGATTTATTCATCCAAATTTCATCGAAATGAACTTTTTTCTTTTTATTTTGAGAACATTTTTGTTTTTTCTTTCATTTTCACAAAAATAAAAAAACGAAAAAGTCACGACTCGTTTTAAATCTTCTCATTTTCCTTATGCACCACGAGATAATTTAGTACCTGATTCACGGACAGTTTACGAATATCTTTTCTATTTATTTATTTTTATGAGAATTAAACTCTTAATGTCGAAATGCTCTATTTTCTTCACATTTCGTTCAACGTCTCCTTTATAATTTCTTCGTTTCGAAGAGGATGCCCTCACAAAGGATGAAAGATGGCTAAAATAAAAATATTTCACACTCTGAGAAATATCTTATCGTGTTTGAAGTTCGAATCAAACCAGAATGGAAATAACAGACGAGAGCGGAGAGAGATGAAAAAGGCAACATCAGTAAAAAAGGTCCAAAGGCAAATCAAAGAAGTTCATTATGGATGGCAAATGGATATAGATATATGACTCTCGCGCATGACCTGCGTATGATCTTGTTACGGTATCAGAATGGGTCTTGCCTTCCCATAGTTTCCAGGATGACACTTCTTTAAAAATAAATGACAGCCACAAGAAGGAATGATTATTGTCTACCTGCCATCGGCCAGTGGCCGAAGCTCAATAGGTAACAATTTCTTCATAAACAAAGTGAATATTATGGTGCTGGTTCATAATAATCCTGAAGTTAGTGCAATGGGCTCTGTTAGAATGGTTTGAGCGGTGTGCCAGTTTCTGGCACTCCTAACAGATTATTATACCTGCCTGCAATGAGAGCATAACCTTTGCTCTTTTTTTGCATCCATTTCAGGAGAATACTGAAAGCTTCATCAATTACAATTTACAGTTCATCCATTTTCTCGTCACCAATGGTTTTGTTGGTTTACGTCGTCGTCGTCGGCCTAGGCAAGCTACGGCTTGGGACCGTAGCGCATCTATCCGGTATAGGTTAACCTGGATGATGTAGCCATAAGCACTGCCGCTGGTTAAGTGCCAACCAGTGATTATCTCACTAGCCGTATTGAGTCTGTTAGGCGAAACTGCGACAGTACCAAAGGTGGAAAATATAACCCTTGGATTTCTATTATTTATTTGTAAAATGGACATGGTATTAGATTAAAATAATTATTTGAATATAAATAATTAACTGACAATTGTGATATATAATTAATTATGTTTACATACAATAAAATAATACAATATACATAAAATTAGTATTAATGTGTTTACAATTGAATTATGATGGGTAACTAATTTAAAATGAATTTATAGCTATTCCGAAATTCAAGACGGTAAAATTAACATTTATCTTTAAACTAAAATAAGAGTATTCACTACACACTCCCCACCAGAGAGGAAGTTCAAAGAGTTCCGAACGACACAGATTTTCCCTGGACCTTTTTGGTAGCTACATGTACCTCGCTTAAGGTTGATTCCAAAAACGCAGGCTTAAGACGATCGATAGAAACCTTGTCGACCTTGGAACCGCGCTGGATGAGAAATGATTTGCGCGTACGTCGGAGAACTTCATAGGGCCCGTCATATGGACATTGGAGAGGCCGTTTTGGGAGAGGTACACGAACGAAAACGTGGGTGCAAGATTGGAGGGCTGGGGAAACAAAGATGTTCTGTTGGCTAGTCAATCGAGGGGGAACAGGCTGAAGGGACTGCATGTGAGAGGAAAGTGTTTGAGCGAATTCCGTAGGATCACATGATTTATCCCCTGCAGTGAAGTAGCCACCTGGTAGCCGCAGTGTTGTTCCATAGACTAGTTCAGCCGCTGTAGTCTTCAGATCACTCTTAAATGCAGAGCGAATACCAAGCAACACGAGTGGAAGCTTATCCATCCAATGGGAGTCTTCGTGACACATAAGGGATGACTTCAGCTGGCGATGGAAGCGTTCGACGAGGCCGTTAGCTTGCGGATGATACGCACAGGTATGCGCATGTACTGTACCCAACAAGCTGGTAAACTTCTTCCAAAGCGAAGACTCAAATTGGCGACCTTGGTCAGTGATGACTTTTGTCGGCAATCCAAATCTTGATACCCATCCATGAAGAAAGGCTCTTGCAACAGTGTCCGCTTGGATATCAGGAAGTGGGATGGCTTCAGGCCATCTGGAAAAGCGGTCGAGACAGGTGAGCAGATAACGTTGGCCTTGAATCACTGGAAGAGGGCCAACAATGTCTACATGAATTACCTCAAATCGCTGGGATGGGGGCGGAAATGCGTCAAAGGGGGACCTGGTGTGCCTTTGGACTTTGGCACGCTGGCAGGCAAGGCACGTTTTGGCCCAATGTTTGACATCCTTCCGCATCGAGGGCCAAACAAAGCGAGAGGTAACCAGGTGTTGCGAAGCACGGATACCAGGATGGGAGGGCTTATGAAGATCCGTGAAGACTGCTTTTCTGTGACATGGAGGGACATAAGGGCGAATAGCAGCTGTTGATACGTCGCAATAGAGGGGCACAGACAATCCTGGCATACTCATTTTCTTGAGGGAAAGTGAGTGAGTGGAGTCTTCTCTGAGCAGGTCTTGTAGTTCCGTATCCTTATCTTGATCCTGTGCAATAGCATTCCACAGTGTAGAGCTGAGGGTAACAGAAGTAATCTCTATTCTTGAGAGTGCATCCGCTGGAGTGTTCAAGACACCTTTGATGTGGCGGATATCTGTGGTAAATTGCGAGATATAATCGAGTTGCCTGATGACTCTGGGAGAGTGGTTACAGCTGTTTTTATTGAAGACAGTGACCAAAGGTTTGTGGTCGGTAAAAACACAAAACTCTCGGCCTTCAAGGAAATGTTGAAAATGCTTCACGTTTAAGTAAATAGCAAGAAGTTCACGTCCGAAAGCACTATAACGCGTTTGGGCTGGCTGCAGCTTTTTCGAGTAAAACGCGATAGGTGCTTGTTGACCGTTAATGGTTTGTTCCAACACCCCACCGATCGCAACATCTGATGCATCGACCGTCAGAGTTAGGGGGGCATCACTGATAGGAAATGACAGAGACAATGCACTATTGATAGCATTTTTGGCATTGTCGAACGCCTGTAAACTATCGCTACACCATACCAATTTCGTTACCTTGCGTTTGTGTGTGATCATAGCGTGTAGAGGAGCAAGAACACTGGCACAGTTTTTAATGAACTTGTGGTAATAATTTACCAAACCTAGAAACCGACGTAACTCACGCTGATTATTTGGCATAGGGTAATTTTTTATCACTCCACACTTGTCCTGAAGGGGGGTAATTCCGTGCTGCGAAATCGTGTGACCAAGAAATTCCAAGGTTGGCTGTGCAAACACACACTTAGATGCATTAATAGTAACACCGTATTGTTCTAAGCGTTGAAAGAGGAGTGAAAGATGTTCCTTATGTTCCTCTTCCGTTGAACTGGCCACAAGCAAATCATCGATGTAGGCATAAACAAAGTCTAAGCCTCTGGTGACCTCATCTATAAACCTCTGAAAGGTTTGCGCAGCATTCCGTAGCCCGAACGGCATCTTCACAAATTCGAATAACCCAAATGGTGTACAAACTGCAGTCTTGGGAATATCCGAAGGCTCTACGGGAATGTGGTGGAAAGCCTTAACGAGATCTATTTTACTGAAGATAGATTTGCCGTGGAGAAGAGAAGTAAAGTCTTGGACATTTGGTACCGGATATCGGTCCGGGATGGTTGTCGAATTCAAAAACCGGTAATCCCACATGGTCTCCAGTCTCCTGACTTCTTCTGGACCAGGTGTAGGGGAGAGGACCAACTGCTTTTGGAAGGTCTTATTATCCCAAGATCTATCATAAGCTGGAATTCCGATTTGGCAGCTTTCAGTTTGTCCGGGGCAAGACGTCTGGGTTTTGCAAACACAGGGGGACCTTTTGTTGTAATGTGATGGGTAATGGTGTGCTTAATGGTATCACCCATCTGCATCGGTTGAAGAATTCCTGGATATCGCTGGAAAAGGCACTGGTACATGGAATTAGGGGGAACGAGGGAAAGTGCAGAGTTCGAGGCGTCCGGAAGGGAACCTGTTTGGCAAGAACAGAAAGCAGTGGGCCTGGTCGCATAAGCGTCGCTTGTCAAGATCCACCAGGAGTTTGAAATGCTGGAGGAAGTCAGCGCCGATTATGGGATGCCGCACTTGAGCACAGATGAAAATCCACTTGAAGGATCGGTGAAGGCCCAAGTTTAGTTCACGCGACTGAGTACCGTACGTGGGTATGCGTGAACCGTTAGCAGCGTATAGAGGCGGAGATTCCGAGTGCGTATGACCAGATTTTTGAGGGAATACACTGACTGACGCTCCGGTATCGACCAAGAAATTGACACCAGAGTTCCTGTCCTTTATGAATAACAGGTTGGCAGTGCGAGTACTAGACGCCATTAGGACTCGCTGCTGGGGGTTTTCCGACGAAAAATTGCAAGGGGAGATGCACTTCCTAGCCTTCTTTCCAAATTTGGAGTGGTAGAAGCAGATCTTCCCGGAACTCGAACGATGCCTCTTCGTAAATCTTGACCGAGAATGGCTTCTTTGCCGTTGATTTTGTAGCAGAGAACAAACGTGGTTGAGTCGTTGACTTAACTCTTTCACTTTCAACTCCAGTTCCGATTGTGTGTTCACGTTGTTGACCGGAGCTGTGTCAATCTCCACTACTTTGTCGGCAGTTGCTGCTAGTTTATCAACTGGAGTAGCAGGATCCATAGTGGCCAAGACACGCTGAGCTGATGGAGGAAGTTTCTGCAAGAACAACTGTCTAAAGATGTCCTTATCGAAGGTTTGTGCGCGTTCGCCTAGAGCGCACTGCATAGCCCTCAGCATTTGAGTGGGCTTACGGTCTCCAAGTTCTTCTTTTGAGATTAACTGATGTAGTTTCTCACGCTCGGAGACAGTGGTGCGGCACAGGATGGCAGACTTCAGATCGTTGTATGGGTCCTCACTCGTGGAAGTAGATACGATGACGTCACGGACTTCAGAGATGATGCTCGCTGGTAGAGAGGACAAAACATGATCGTATTTTGTCCTGCTAGCGGTGATCCTTCCCAAGTTGAATTGTGATTCCACTTGGTGGAACCAAATAAATGGATCACCGGCCAGAAGACGGGGAGCTTTACGCTCAAGTGGGAGATGGCACCAGCGTCGTCAGGCATCTTCTCCTATGCTTGCTGACGTAGAAGCAAGACGACAAGTTCCCAACGAAGGAGTGGAGGTTGAGACGAGCGCAGGCACAGAGCGCACGGGCAGGGGTGAGGGGCAGAGGGCACGAGCGACATTACAGTCTGGTCCTAGTCGCTCGGGTGAAGGGGGTGATGGGCACGAACGACGTTACAGTCTGGTCCTAGTCGCTCGGGTGAAGGGGGTGATGGGCACGAACGACGTTACAGTCTAGTCCTAGTCGTTCGGGTAAAAGGGGGGAATCCAACTCCGGAGTCACCAATTGTTGGTTTACGTCGTCGTCGTCGGCCTAGGCAAGCTACGGCTTGGGACCGTAGCGCATCTATCCGGTATAGGTTAACCTGGATGATGTAGCCATAAGCACTGCCGCTGGTTAAGTGCCAACCAGTGATTATCTCACTAGCCGTATTGAGTCCGTTAGGCGAAACTGCGACAGTACCAAAGGTGGAAAATATAACCTTAGATTTCTATATTTATTTGTAAAATGGACATGGTATTAGATTAAAATAATTATTTGAATATAAATAATTAACTGACAATTGTGATATATAATTAATTATGTTTACATACAATAAAATAATACAATATACATAAATTAGTATTAATGTGGTTTACAATTGAATTATGATGGGTAAACTAATTTAAAATGAATTTATAGCTATTCCGAAATTCAAGACGGTAAAATTAACATTTATCTTTAAACTAAAATAAGAGTATTCACTACAGTTTTATACAGTATGAGAGTTAAACGCTGCGTTAATGACTAGCAACAATAATTAAGGTAATGATATACAGTTTGGGACACACAACAATAAGTAATTAAGCAAGTAAATAAATTCGTAAATGAGCAAATAAACAAGGTGATACAAAAATACGGTATTAGTATAATAACTAAATAGGCCTACTGCAGTCGTAATGGGCGAGTTAGATTGACGGTATTTGGGACTAGGCTAAGGATATACTGACGTTTGGAGAATAACGCAAAGTTGTTTGATACGACGAAAGAAAGGTAGGCCAAATGAACTTGTGGCCTACGTAAAGTTTACAGAACCTGGGCCTACGAACTGGCCTACCGGTGGGAGGATGTGTTGAGAACACGTTTGAAAGAGACTGGTTGAAAGGGTGCCAGTTGAAATATTGCCGCATTGAAGTGGACTCGCGCTTATATAGGCCCTGATGACGCATAGTTTTCGCAGGTATTTTAGAAACAAAACAAAATTTGTTTTCTGTTTGGGGGATGCTCCTGCCCGTGTATTTGGTTTATATTACCTTGCTTACTTCACAAGGCGTATGAGAAAGGCGAGGAAAGAATTTCGGGTCAGTCTCTGAACATATATACTGTATATATATATATTATATATATATATATATATATATATATATAGATATATATATGCACACACACACCACACACATAGTATATATACACACACACACACACACACCTAGATATATATATATATATATATATATATATATATATGCGCGGGGGGGTTAGCCAAAATTAAGGGAAACGCGTTTGACAGGCCCTATCTTTCTGTCGCAGTTATGTTATATGTTATAATGTTTCAGACCAACAAAGACCCTAGGATCCACTCATGGCTGGTCTACCTAACTGTGTTCGTAATCGTGTATTGTGTATGTCCCGTGGTGGCGGAGGGGCCTACAATTTTACGTGGGTTCCGAACCACCAAGAACATAAGAAATTTATGTAAAACTGCCGGTAAATTGGCAACGACCAATTTTTACGAAACTAAATAATTATCAATTTAAACTAATTAATTATCGATTTAAACCTAAGATAGAATCTCTGGATCCAGAGGATCAAGTCATAATAGACTACTATCCACAAATATGTTACACTCTATATCTATTATAAGGGACATGCAAATATACCGGATCCAAAGAATCCAGTCAATTTCATTACGGTATCCATCAAGTCACGGTCCATATCGATTGCGGACCAAGTCAAAATTTACAATCATATACATTACAATATACACTTACGAGAAAAGTGTAGGTGGCTGTAAAGACTGTACAGTAATGTAGAAATGTGTGTGCACCCATTTTGGGTCTCCCATTTAAGGTGTTTGTGGGGCAAGTGAAGATCATGAGTTTTTGAATACCTCACAGTACTATGGGGGGCACCGCTCGGCAGAGGAATTCTTTAAATGGGGTGTGTAAGGACAGAGTATCCTCTAACCCAAGACGCTCCTCCCTATATCCCACAACACTTGTGTTGAGCTGTGGGATCTATCCCCAGAAAGCCTTAATTTTACTACTTAAACTATACCCTTTCTATCAACATATGCGTCTAATCGATTTTTAAACATGTTTAAGACGTGCTACTAATTACTTCTACCGGCAAACTATTCCAGCTATTTACTATTCTATGCGTAAAAAGTTTTTGGCAACTGCTGTCTCGAACCTTCTACTTGTCAACTTACACCCGTTATTTCTAGTCCTATTATATTGAGATATTTCGAGAAAGCTATCTCTATCTACGTTATCGAACACATCATAATTTTGAAAACCTGGATTAGATCACCCCTTAACCTCCTAGTCTCGAGTGTGTCAATTTTAACTCTTAAGCCTATCCTCGTACGATTTGACCTAAGCGACGGAATCATCTTAGTTGCTCGTCTTTGAACTCTTTCGATTTGTCTATATCTTTGCGCATATGCGGATTCCAAAATTGGACCGCGTACTCCAAATGGGGTCTAACTAATGATTTATAACGTGGAACTATAATATCGCGCGATTTGTACTAAAAATTTCGAGCTATAAAACCTAACACTTTGTTCGCCTTATTGACCGCTGCTGTACTTTGTTTCGCTACTTTTAAATCACCAGTGACTATAACTCCTGAATCTTTTTCCTGCTCTACGCTTGTTAAATCTTTCCCTGACATACTATATGCAAAATTACCGTTACGCGAACCTATATGCAAAATTTTGCACTTATCAACATTAAATCTCATTTGCCATGTGAATGACCAATCAACGATTTTATTCAGATCTTCCTGAATTTTACCTCTATCTTCGTCATTAATCGCCCTACCACCCACCTTCGTGTCATCCGCAAACTTTGGAACTGTACTGACTAGGCCGACATCTAAATCGTTAATATATATAAGAAAAAGCAAGGGGCCCAATACAGAACCCTGAGGAACGCCATCGCTACATTAGCCCAACACGACTCCGCTCCATCAACGACCACCCTCTGTTTCCTGCCTCGCAACCACTCTTCTAGCCAATTTATTATTACACCCCTGATTCCATGAGCCTTAGTTTTTTCAATGAGTCTTTTGTGCGGCACGGTGTCAAACGTTTTTTGAAAATCTAAATACACTACATCAACCGCCCGATGTCTATCGTAAACGTCAACCACGCTTTGGAAAAATTCTAAAAGATTAGTTAAGCAAGATTTGTTTTGCCTAAATCCGTGCTGCGTATTTCTAACTAGCTTATGCACTTCTAAGTGTCCGACTGTACGATCCCTAATTGTTGATTCCAGTAGCTTACCTACAACAGACGTTAAACTGATTGGTCTATAATTTCCCGCCGCACCTTTATCGCCTTTCTTAAAGATAGGTGTTACGTTTGCTAACTTGAAATTATCTGGTTCGCACCCCTCAGAAATAGACGCATTAAAAATCTTTGTTAGCGGCACAACAATGCTATCTTTTAATTCTTTTAGTTGTATGGGATGTATGGAATCCGGCCCCGGTGATTTACGCGTTTTCATTTTATCAATATAGCGCGTTACCTCCCCTTCACTAACCACTATATTATCCAAAATATTACCATTATCAAACGGTATTATGTCAGTGACCGTAGGGATATTTGTTACATCTTCTATAGTAAAAACTGACGTAAAAAATTCGTTTAGCAAGGTAGCCATTTCCTTGTTTTCAGAAACTAGATCTCCGTTTAGATTTTTCAAATGCCCCAAGACGTTTTTTACTGGATTTCTATTATTGACGTTTTGAAAGAATCGCTTGGGGTTTTCTTTACCGTCACGAGCTATGGAGATTTCAAATTCGCGCTTGGACTTTTTTATTACACTTTTCGCTTCACGCCTTAGAGATATGTAGTTGTTTCATAACTACAAATTGTCTTTATCGCACTTATGTAGCCTATAAGCCCTATCTCTACTCTTTATAATGTCTCCTACTCTAGAAGTAAACCACAAGGGCTTGTTGTTTACTTTCGCACGCTCAATTTTGTACGGTACACATTCCTCATTTATAGTCCTAAATACTGTTTCGAACGATTCCCACATTAGTTTTGCGTTGGAGTTCCCCATCACGTTTTCCCAATTGACGTGTGACAATTTATTTCGAAATTTACTAAAGTCTGCGTGCTGGAAGTTAAGGGTTATTGCAGAAGTCGTGGTGTTTTTTTCAGGATATCAGGAGTTTTGGCAGAACACCTCTGAGCAGTGTTCACAAACACTTGTAAAGTTTTGCTTATCCACTTCATGTTAGTGGAATTGTACAGACCATGGATATTGATTTTAAAATTATTGAGCTGATATTTGACGTTGCAAACGACATCAGGAAACAAACACGACGCCACACCGAATGCAGCGTTTGCGATACGAAATTTAACTTCCTCGTAGTGTTGTAATTTCGTTTAAGGTACCGGTATAAGTATCTTATGCAATACAAAAAATATCCTATAGGAACACATTCTAGGACCTCTAAAATTTTTCTCTCATTCATTTGTGATGAATTGTCTTGGAAATACCCACCACGGTGATTTCTGCACTCCTTTGCTCGCAGACGATGGCCTTCTCAAGCACATCGGAGTTATGTCACAGATTGTTTGTCGAATATTCTGTTTCAGTTCCTCTATTGTTCTAGGTTTATTTTGTAAACTCTTTCCTTTAGAAATCCAGAAAGGAAAAAGTCGGGAGCTGTTAAGTCAGGAGATCAGGGGTGGCCAGTTGACGTCACCGAAACGTGAAATGATGCGAAATGTTTGGAAACATTACACGCAGCAAAATAATTGTCTGGAAGCAAGAGATTGCAGAAATCGCGGTTGTGGGCATCTCCAAGACATAATATGTTATACGAATAAAATCTTCCGAGCACCACCAACACCCCTTAACAGGACAACTGTGACAGAAAAATATGGCCTGTTAAATGTGTTCCCTTTATTTTGGCCCACTATATATATATATATATATTAGATATGTATATATATATATATATATATATTAGATATGTATATATATATATATATATATATATTAGATATGTATATATATATATATATATATTAGATATGTATATATATATATATATATATTAGATATGTATATATGTATATAATATATATATATATATATATATATATATATTAATGTATATATATGTATATATAGATATGTATATATAGATATATATAGATATGTATATATAGATATATATAGATATGTATATATAGATATATATAGATATGTATATCTATAGATATATATAGATATGATATCTATAGATATATATAGATATGTATATATAGATATATATATATGTATATATATATATATATAGATATGTATATATAGATATATATAGATATGTATATATAGATTATATAGATATGTATATATAGATATATATGATATGTATATATAGATATATAGATATGTGTATATAGATATGTGTATAGATATGTGTATATAGATATGTGTATATATGATAGTGTATATAGATATATAGATATTATATAGATATGTATATATAGATATATAGATTGTATATAGATATGTATATATGTATATATAGATATGATATATGTATATATAGATATGTATATATAGATATACGAATAGAACCACGAAGGAAATGAAACACAGAATGGTGCTCAAGCGCTTTCGTCTAATAACATCCTCAGGAACACTGAAGTAAACAAAGAGTTCGAGACTACATAGAGGTCACAAAAAAAAATATATATATGTATATATGTAATAAATATAGAAATATAAATTGTGGGAGGAGCATACAAATTTATAAGGAAAACTACCAATTTTAGCACTTTGCCCTTCTGGTCTAAATCCGTTCTGAACGAATTCAACACAAGATCAAATGGATTGTTTACAACCAATTTTATAGATAATGCCTGAATAACATATAGATCACAAAAAATAAAATAATAAGAGTAAATCGAAAACTAAAATTGAAAGAGCATACAAATTTAGAAGGGAAAACTACCAATGTTTTAGCACTTTGCCCTTCTTGTCTAAATCCGTTCTGAACGAATTCAAAACAACAGGATCAAGTTAAAAACGACCTTGGCTCATGTTGAAGTTATTTGTAAGTTGGATAATAGCAGACTCAAGAATATTTCTATTAACAATGTTGCTAGAGTGAAACAAAACTGAAGCATTATTCCAATCAATACACTGGATAACTCTGACAAATGGCCAAAAAGGACACTGGACGACTGTCCCGTTCTAACGGAATATTGATGCTGCTTTACACGCGTGTGCAAATCCTTTCCCGTCGGACCAATGTAAAAGGAATCACATTGTTTACAACCAATTTTATAGATAATGCTTGAATTATTGGTAGGGCTATTTTTTACTATGATATTTTTTACAATATTGTTATATGAAAATACTACATTAATATCCAAAAGTATAAGCACATTAGCAATGCCTACAAAGCCCGAGAAAAATGGAAGTACTGAAATATTCTTTGACAAAGTGCGCATGTTATTATTCACACGATAGAAGGTTCGTTTTGCCTTGTTAAGACAAGATTCCATAAACGCAGGTAGGTAGCACAGATCACTTCCAATACCGTTGATTTTTTCCAATTCGGCATCGATGTATTCCGGACTGGACGATCCTAAGGGCGCGGAGAAACATTGAAGAAAATATGGCCTTCTTAATGGAGGTGTCATGTCCAGAGTAAAAGTGTAAGTAGGACAAATTGTTTTTTTTCCGATAGATACTAAACTTAAAACCTGGGCTTTCCCTATGTACACGCACATCCAAAAACAGGATTGAGTTGTCTTGTTCCACTTCTAAAGTAAGCTCTTAGGATCGCCAGTCCGGAATACATCGATGCCGAATTGGAAAAATCAACGGTATTGGAAGTGATCTGTGCTACCCACCTGCGTTTATGGAATCTTGTCTTAACAAGGCAAAACGAACCTTCTATCGTGCGAATAATAACTCTCGCACTTTGTCAAAGAATATTTTAGTACTTCCATTTTTCTCGGGCTTTTTAGACATTGCTAATGTGCTTAAACTTTTGGATATTAATGTAGTATTTTCATATAACAATATTGTGGAAAATATCATAGTAAAAAGTAGCCCTACCAATAATTCAAGCATTATCTATAAAATTGGTTGTACACAATGTGATTCCTTTTACATTGGTCAGACGGGAAAGGATTTGCATACGCTTGTAAAACAGCATCAATATTCCGTTAGAACGGGACAGTCATCCAGTGCCCTTTTTGTCCATTTATCAGTTATCCCACTGTATTGATTGGAATAATGCTTCAGTTTTGTTTCACTCTAGCAACATTGTTAATAGAAATATTCTTGAATCTGCTATTATCCAACTTACAAATAACTTCAACATGAGCCAAGGTCGTATTTAACTTGATCCTGTTGTTTAGAATTCGTTCAGAACGGATTTAGACAGGAAGGGCAAAGTGCTAAAATTGGTAGTTTTCCTTACAAATTTGTATGCTCCTCCCCCAATTTTTATTTCTATATTTATTATATATATATATATATTTTTTTTTGTGACCTATATATAGTCTCGAACTCTTTATTTATTTCAGTTTTCCTGAGGATGTCATTAGACGAAAGCGCTTGAGCACCATTGTTTCCTTTCCTTTGTGGTTTTATTCATCATAAATATTTTTCACGTGTTACTTTCGTGAAATAATTTTCACATATAGAGAGATACATACAGTATATATATATATATATATATATATATATATATTATATATATATGTGTGTGTGTAGATATGTAGATAGATATATATGTGTATATAATAAGATATATATACAGTATACATATGTATATATATGTATATATATGTGTATGCATATACAGTATGTATATATGTGTGTGTATATATATATATATATGTATGTTATGTATGTATATATATATATATATGTTGTGTATGTGTGTATATATAGTGTGCTTAGATTTAGCCGTTTGAGGTAATAATGATTACTTTAATGTTAGTGCTTAATTGATGCAAATTGATTGTTGTAATGACAGGCTGGGTTAACAATTTATGATGTTATACAGTATCACCAGTTGAAAGTGGCTAATGGAGTAGGCCTACTATAATATGTCCGAGTGATACGAATTGCTTCGAGGTCACCAGCTTGGATTACACCAAAGCAAATATTGTTAAGGTTATAAGAAGCACCTTATTGTTTTGTATTTAATTAAGAAAATAAATCAGTTATTTGTTCACAGTGAATAACAAGTGATTGACAATAATTATAGTGAATAACAATTATTTAACGGCCTTTATATTATGCTAAGATGACATGGAGCTCAGCCAATAAGAGGAATGGTTAAGAGCTTAATTGACAAGTAATACATTCATTTATGGTAGGCAAATGACATGCAAAATGGAACATTGAACGGGCCTAGTAATGACAAAGAATGCACGTGCGTTTAGTACACTCAGTAGAATACGTCACACACTGATTAAGTAGGCTAAAGGTTATGCATGAATGAACATGGAATAAATGGTGCAGCCAAATGATAATGGAAATTATGCACGTTAAATTGGTACACTGTAAATGGATTAGGTAGGCTAGAGTTACGCATAAGTGGAACACTGAATGGGCCTAGTAAATGATATAAGAATGCACGTGCGTTTAGTACACGGGAAGTGGGTTCGGCCGTCAATAATGAATGCCTAAATAAATCACATAAATAAACGGATGCAAAGTATTTATGGATTACATGATTGAACACAATAGCATGATGCCACACGATTACGGTTTTGGAATGACACTTGAATTGGGAAATAGGCCTACTGCGTTCTTTAACAAGTCAGTTAGAACGCTTAATTACACACTTTGGCAGTATAGCCTACCGTTCGGCGGTAGGCTGATGTGCGCTTCACGAGAGTTACTTAGAAAAGATGCACTTAGCTTACCTCGACGATGAAAACCTCTGTTGAAGAAGTGTTGCAGGTGGACCTATTACTGTAGGCTCGAGGTGTCGTTGACCGTCCTATTGAAGCTTGTTGAACGAGCGCTGGTCGTATCGATTAGGCCTCTTGAGATGGAGAAGATGCTTGAAGGTTGACCTTGTAGAACGTAGGCCCACGGTGATGCTGACCGTCCCATTGAAGTTTGTTCAACGGGCGCTGGTCGCCTCAAATGTTGATTCGCTTCGTGTAGAACTGAGATGATGCTTGAGGGCCTGAAACCGGCTGAAATAGAAACGGTGCTGGGCTTCAAAGAAGTGCTTCTGCCGGCTGACGGCGGAAGGTCTTACTTGACAATAGATCGAAAACCTTGAAGGAACAGCAGGCTGCTCCTCCGGCGCGAAGCCGGAGAGCGGTTGACGTGACGAGTTTCTGCTCGCGAAGGTGGAGACCAAGACGAGAAATGACAAGCGACAAGTGAGCAAGTGAGAGAGTGAAGAAGTGTATCAGTGGAATCTCGCTTATATAACCTCTGTGACGCGGACTTTCCCGCCATATCTTGTGACGCCTTCCACGCGTCCTTTAGTTGATAAGGGCTTGCTTTCGCAGGCCTTTTGGGAAGAAACAGACGTTTTCATTGTTTCTGATTCCTTGACCACGTGTGTCTTCTAAGAATGTTTGATGATGGCGTGGAAGAAAGAATTTGTCTACTTGTTATTCTATTTCTTGTCGGTCCTCTACATATATATGTGTATATATATATATGTGTGTGTCGGAGTTACGTTTATTATGATGGATTGAATTAGTCTATTTATTTTCAGGCACTTTAATTATATTTAGGTAAGCGGATTACAGGCTGTAGTTTACAATGCTTCGTTTAAGTCTTTATTTCACAAGGTCATTTAAGTTCACCAGGTTAAGATTTAGTTGTTATTACTCTAAGGGTGACAATTAAGGTCACCAGGAAATAAATGAATTAAAGACCGCTGGCGCTTCCTCCAGTCAGATCCTTTTAATTTCCATATTCCGATTAAGCCTTAATTTCTAATGTGAAATTTAACCTTGACCCTGGGTATCCCTTTCCGTTCCTTTAACCGTTTTCCCGACGGCCCTGTTCTCGCGACACTCCCCTCGTGCCCTTTCTTGGGGTCCGTCAAAGCGTGGACTAATCCGTAGTCACAAAGCGTAACTAATCATACGGAGCAACTCGCGCCTTCGTTACTCGCTGGGACCGAGACCTGAACCTCCTCTCTCGAAGTTAGAATCTACAAGCTCCTCGTTCAATGGCCGGACCCCTTCTTTTATACGAAGCAATCCACATCTCTCATACGTCAGAGGTGTACGTCACCATGAGTCCACGAGGCTTTGGTAATCCCCAAGAGTCGAGGTTCCGATATCGCAACTCTGGACGGATGTGAGGTGTTAGCTGGGAAAGTACATGGGCCAACAGCCAGCGAACGATATCACAAGAGAGCGTCAAAGCGTTCTTAACCCTTTACTGCCCATACGGACGAATTTGTAACTTATCAAATACACGCATTCGTAACTTAACCCTACAAGAGATTCAGGCGGTAAAGGGTTAATTAGGCTGAATATTGCATTTTTCAGTTTTACGGGCGCTAGTTTGAGGGCGTAGGAGAGATTTGAGCGAGAGTCTGGAGATAAAACAACCGTCTGCTCTTGTCGTGAAGGTGGGCGTGGTCGTGTATAATGACCGATATCGCCAGAGACTTGCCTCGCGTATAATAGATCGACCCTCTTTTAAAAAAAAACAAAGAAAAAAAAACTTAGGGTGTCACTTTTAATCGGAATATGGGCATTATGGAAAGTCGTGAGAAAAAACGCGACCCTTAACATAGGTACTGAGGTCACTACAAAGTTTCAAAGAAATTATCTGTAGGAGTGAAGCTCCTCAGATCGGAATCGTTTGTTGGGACGCGAATAGCGCATCTACCTTCGTAGTTATTATTCCAAGAAATTCTTTTAATGATTTAGGGGACAAGGTAGTTTGGAGATTTTCCTTAAGGGAGATAATCATCTTAGTTCAAACGAATTCACTTATTGGGATATTGGTTAATTTTCATTTCAGGAAACTGAAGTTGAAATGATCTCAGTTTACACCGGATGTCATGTGACGTCACCTTTTCGTTAGGGATTACAGCAGCAGATGATACTAATGGAAATCGTTTAACAAATAGCAAGTATTTATATGTTACTAAGGTGAACTGCAAAATAACTCAGGATAAAGGTAAATCCAATTTGCAATAAAAATAAAATAAAAATAAAAAATATAGAAGACAGTTTGGCACATGCAGTAAATCAAAATTATTGAATTTACAAAGGAATCGGTTACGATTTTAACATGGGTCTCTAATCGAATGTAAATTCAACTCGTTCTAAAATTAAATTTCATGTCAAATCATAATAAATGTGAAAATGAATAAATACAAGTACGACCATAACATAGGTCGCTGAATAATTTAAATTCAGATTTATCATGCAGATTAAATATCATAAAACAATATATGAATTCAGAGTTAATTATCCATTACAAGGATTAATAAAAACCGACTTACTTTAAATTCAAAACCGATACATAACTTCACAGTTAGCAATAATAAAAGGTCAAGCATACGATTATGAATTAACATAAAAATTAAAAATTAATTTATTTTAAAATCAAAAACAATAAATAGTACCATAACATAGGAACATCAAAAATAGGAGCATTGTCTTTACACATTTTCCTTTCTCGTTGCAAAATGAAGGAAAGGTTTAAGATGCGGATTTAGGGCATCTTGGAGCTTCGGAACTATAGTATAGTGGTAGAATCTCGAAACGTCAGCCAGGTGGTAAAAATTAAAATTTTCTTAGAGGCTTTTTAGCCCAGAAAAAGTATGGAAAAACCTTTAGGTTGATTCAATGTGACATGAGGGACCTCTATTTGTTACTTCTTTACTTATGAACAATTATGAAAATTATAGCAGAGAAGCGAGGTATTCTGACTAATAGAAGAGAGTTGTTTTAATTAGTATTAATGTGATTCAGTAGATGGGAAAAATGATTTAGAGAATCTGGCTGTCAGGAGGGGTAACTAAAGCAGTGTCACGGGAAATAAGCTTACTTAACGTTTCGCATTTTTCCATTATACATCTCCGAATTCAGTGACAGGGACTAAAAGGTGTCATAGTTCTTGGATTTACATATATAAAAAGGCATAGGTAATTCCACACGTAAAACATAAATGGTTAGATAACGAAATATCCTAAAAATGGAAATAAAAGACTACAATCTCGGACGTGTTATGGGTACCTTTTAACATTAGAAGAGGATATATTACGTTGTCAAACTTGGGGGGGGGGTGTATGTATGGAGAATTTTCGGACCCTGCCGGGTCATTAAAAAATGTGGATCTCATCACTGCCAGATAAAACACAAAGTTTAGAACACTGCCATATGATATGTGAGAGTCAGGTTACAATACAATATAAATAAGTTTAGCTGTGGTTTCTGCAGAGACTTGAAAACTAGTCAAGTTTATAAAATTTGATATATAACTTTATCTGATCTTTGACTTGAAGAAATGAAAACTAATTTCTCACAAGTTGCCAACGTAATTCTGGTTTCAGAATTTATTTTAAGTTTGTGTAATAAAAGGCACGGGTAACTAAAGAAATTTCAGTTCTACTTCATAGAAAATAATTTATGAAGCCCACTGTCCTAAAGAGATATTATGTGTTATAATAATTTTAACTTAGGAAATTTCAAATTATTTTAGAAAGAAGCACAGTAGGAAATGAAATTCATAGTCTTAAGATAGATGATAATAGGGTTGACAAGGACATAAAAAGATAATTCAGGGGTACGTGAGTTGTTGCAAATTTATTAGGATTTTTAAATCCTTTAAAAATTTAGTAGGTTTGTATCATTCTCAAGATCGTATTTTAGCTACCTACGTTACATATATAGCAGTGGTCTCAATTTAATTAGAGAGGATAAGCCTCTTAATTTATTTTGGATAGTCTAAAAGGATTACTGTTAGTGAATTATAAGGGAAAATGATTTCTGGAAGTATACCTTTGTTCCATCTAGGTTTAGCAATCAAGAGAGAAATTTTATTTCTATAAAGGACTAACTTATTTAATTAATTGGTGGGGAGGAGTCTTCGTGAAGCTGACTCTTTTGATAGGGAATTAAATAAAAGAAAATAGTGTCCTGTTGGCACACATAGGAAAGCAGTAAGTAAGAAGATAAGCACATAGTTAAAGTGGATCTTACACATTACCTTTTTCGAACAACAGCCTCTGGTATTTTTGATGAGAATATTAAGACATTCCAAACAATTTAAGGGAACATTAGAACGTTTTACAACATTAGTTGGGGCTTGCCTTATGACGCACAACACGAAACTCAATAGTAATACTCAAATTTTATAAGGAAGAACAGTAATGCCTTATTAAGGGTTCTTTATAGAACCCTTTTCCAAAATGTTTATCAGTAGCCTGCATTCATAATCTCTCGTAAAGTTTAAATGGTCTTGCGAAAGTTCCAATCTTCACTACCGAATTATTCCTTAAAATTGGAGGCAATTATTATCTTAATTTACATTTACTTCTTCAATTCTAGTGCCTCTCTTTGTTATGTGTTTAGTTACATTCCTTAGGGGAAACTTTAATGGTTTATTTGCTTCAATGAAATTAGCGCGAAACACTATATCTAGTAAGTTTACACTAGAGGCTTGATGTTAATTCGCGTCGATTGATTTGATACTAAATGTTTTTCTGTAATAGGGCATTGCATAATTTTTTTCGATAATAAGAGATATTATATTTGGAGGTTTCAATTTAATGTTTATGAGTACTCAGAGTTCAGTTATTAGGAAATGATTATAATTATAAATATTTTTAAGTGAAAAACATCTCATATCAACAGTTATGACGCCATGTCCTGGCTTATTTATAGAAACTGATATTTTGAAAGGTATAACGCACATGCAGCTTATATGATAGAAAAGAAAAATAGATTTGAAAATAAAAGTACAGTGAGAGGTTACGTAGATATGATTTATAGACGTTTTCAAGAGATTTAAATTAACGTATTAAATTATAGGATGGAAGTTCATACTAAGTCACAACATATTATTTTAAATTGATACGTAAATTCCCACTAATTTTATCTTGACACTATGGCGTCGCCTTTTCTTTACTTTTATGCCATACTATTTTATCATAATTTAATTTTCTCTTACTATATTATTTCATTTTAGTGTAACTGTTCTTTTAATCTTAAGTCATAAGGAACACTAAATTTTTGGATAGTAAACACTCAAATTTGCGCACGTAGTTAAGCTTAGATTTTAGGCTAGTAGTATCGTTAACTAGAGTTTATTTAGATGTTAGGAGTGCTAAAGAATTTATATCTGGTTTAGGCCGACTAATTCGGCTGAATGTTGACGTAACTTCCTTCTCGGAGGATTTCCTTGGACGGTATCCCAGAGGTCCTTCGTATGGTTCCTTGTTTCGATCCGATTGCAAGTCGCTCCGATTGGCGATAACGTTAATAGGTAGATCTTTCAACGGAGGTAGAACTTCATCCCCTACTTCATACTTGATAGAAGAACAGAGTGTAAATATTACAGGCATTTGGAAATGTAACTTTAGGACGCGGTGTAAATGGACGTTGTAGGCCGATTGGTACAAAGCTTCGTGGTTGGAAAGGTTCGCTCCCCTGTCTGAGCTTGTGCACAGTGATATGGGCAGGGTGACTCTTTCCCTCAGCAGGAGTCGCTAATAAACTTCTTTATTTAATTTCTTGCCTAATTTATTTATTTAATAATTTTCTTTAATGAACAGAAATTAAATATTTCTAAAGGGGAAAAATAATTTGGCAATTCTACCCTAAGAAGAAATTAAATTATTAAATCTCACTATCCCTTCAGTATTCCTTTGCAAGGTTCAAAGCGAAATAATTAAATAATTTTCTGCCTTTGACTCAAGTCTAAAATAAAATTAAATAATAATATAAATTTATATAAATATGCTAATTATATTGGCAAGAAGAAATTTACTCGTGACGTTAATGCCTTTGCCTTTGAGTCGGAGGCTTCTTCTCTTACATCTGGTCGCTTGTGACAACCTATTATCATGGTTTCTTCTTGTTAGACAGAATCCTACAATTTTTAACATGAAACTCATTTGGGAAATTTATAGATTATCGCCTACTCTCTTTCGTGAAAAGCCTACATCTTGAAAAGCCTACAACATAAAAGGGCCTGTTTTATGTGTCTACATATTTAAAAGCCTACACTTCCAAGTGCCTATTTGCATTTCGTGAATGAATATAGATGAAGTTTGGTTTGATTTTTTTTTACATGTTAATTAGCGATATCTTAAATTTTTAATTGGATGCGTGTTTTCGTTCTACTCTTTCGTACTTAAACTCCTATTTTATCCTTTGGTTTATGTAATTATAAAGCAAGAAACCATCTTTTATTTAGAAAAACTTTATATCTGCATAATTAATTTTAGTGCCAAGCAAACGAAACGCGATTATAATGAAAGATCATTATTTGGAGAGTCTCTTCACTTTGGTTAAGCGGATGATTCTTCTTAATGCCACGCGCCGTAGTGATCATTTATGTACAGAACTTATCTACTTCCAGTATCAGTCTGGCGGTCGCGTGCGCCTCCATAAACGCGGTGTATCATTAAACCTACTCCTATATTTTTCCGGTTCATTTCTCAACTCCTTGCATCTAACTTTTGTATGAAATTGTCTTTCATTGTCTTCCTTTCGGATGGTGTTTTTAATCCTTTCGTGCTGGTTTCCCAGGGTCTCTACATCATCTAATGTTTTTCCATTTTTTCTTCATTTATAACTCCTCCTTCCTGATTGCCCAGGGTTTCTACATCATCTAATGTTATCTCCACCTTTTCTTCGTTCATAACTCCTTGCTGATTGCCCAGGGTCTGTATATCATCTAATGTCTTTTTCGATTTATCTTCGTTCATAACTGTTGTTGGTTGCCCAGGTCTGGACGTCATCTAATGTCTTTTTCGATTTTTCTTCGTTTATACAAATCTCTGGTAAGACGATTCGTGGAGGAGAGGTTCTTTCCCCCACATCGAAATTTAATTTCTCTTCCTCCACCCACACACTATTTGCGTGAAACGTCCCAACGATCAATTTGTTTTCATTCATTTCTATGGACTTTTTGTTTGAATTTTCCTCATTTATTTCCTGAATGACCGGGTAGTGAACTATTCGTATACCGCGGGTCATTGGAGGAGAGACCGGCTCCTTTAATAGAAAATCTGCATTTACTTCCAAGAGGGGATATTCCTGTTTGCGTTTCGCCTCCTTATCACAGGTTTCTTCCAGGTTTATTTCTTCTGTTGAGTTTTTTCTCGTATCTGGGTCAGGTTCAAGACCTTTTACCCAATTGCAAACGAAAAGACATACGCGTGTAATGCAAGACATAAAAACTGAAAAAGAAAAAGAACACCACACAAATTGACTTTCGATTTTAATTTTTCAATTTGGTTCATCTCAACATTTCTTTGAGCTTGTGCGCCGTGATCCACTCATAAGACGTTATTTCCGATTTTCGCATTCTTTGAGATTTCCTGTTGGCTTCCGTTCCCATGCAAGCTTCCGTTCATGCAAGCTCTCTGGGATCTTACTTCGGGTTCCGTTCTCACGCAAGTTCAATTCGTCCTTTATTTCATCATTGGTTTTCCACATACTTGCGTCATATACTCCGTTTACACGATATGCTTCCGTTAACACAATATCCGTACTTTTTTCCACACTTCAGTTCCCACATCTTGCATGCGAATCCTTTTCTAGTCCCTTCTCACACGCGCCTAATTCAGAAATATTACTCACACTTGCTTTTTCCTTAGATTCATTTTCCCAAGCATTTACTTTGTAGCTATGACTCATATACTTGCTCCCTTTTAAGTCGTTTTCACGCGCGTCCAATTGACAAACATCGATCGTACCATTTTTCTCCGGAAATTCACTTTTGCTCGCGTCTGAATCATAACCATCATTCAAACCATTTCGCTTCTCTTGTACTTTATTTTTATTTTCATTTATTTATTTCTCGCACACTCGGATCAGATTTTTCTTATCTGACCTTGAATTACTCGCGTCTGTCGCTTCTTCTCTCTCGGCATTTATAAAAACATTCTCGCTTACGAGTGCATCAACCTTAGAATCTGATCTCGTACTCAAAGCAGCGCGACTTCCGCTGAGTTCACTTTCCCTTTCACTGATAATGGATTCACACAAATTTATTTCGCTCACACTCTGCTTTTCCTCGTTCATTCTCTTAAGTTTATGTACTGTATTTTTCTTTCTAAATGTATTTTCATCCGCATTTGATTCATAAACATTATTTACATAATTTGGCTCTCTTTGACTTATATTTTCTGTTAAGTACCTCTCGTAAATTTCATTCATTCTTTCGCCACTTAATATTGAGTCACTCTCGTCAATTCTCTCCTCTTTTGAAACAGCTGTACTGGCTCTCTCAGTAACTTGCTCATCAGCTTCAGACTTCGAGCTGAATGTCGAATTGCATCCGCCAGCTGTACATTCACTCTCGTTTATACTCGAGTCACACAAATTTACTTCGTTTGCATGCATTTTTTCTCTCTCCTTTCTTCTAGCTCATTTATTTTAAATTTCCATTCTTCTTCTTTTACAGGAATATTTTTACTTCTCGGGCCTTCTAGTCATGATTTATTTTCCGAGCCTTCATTGTTTTTAAAAGAAACCTTTCTCGGAGCTTCGTCTCTATTTGGCGGCGTGTCGCTCCTTCTAGGCCAGGGCGAGCCGCCTCGGCGGCCTTCCCAACCGCCTGCTGGGGACCTTCCACGGTCATATTCCTTGCTTTGATAACCTCCGTTATAGCCGTCCAGCGTAGAGTAGTTTCTTTGGTTGTAGTATGGTGAAGGGGATCGGTTTCTTGGGTCGTAACGTTGGTATCCCTGTTTACTCCCGTTTTCCCTTCGTCGTTCGTAAGGCGAAGGTGATCTCCCACTTCGGTCTTCTCTATAATGAAAATAGTCCTCTTCTCCCTTCTCATCGGGGTTCATACGGGGATGGTGACCGTTCGTTTCGGTTCTCCCTGTAACGAGAATAATCACCTTCTCTGGTATCTCCTGGGCTCTTCTGGTGACGGAGACCGCCCATTTTGGTTCTCCCTGTAGTGAGAGAAGTTTTCTCTTCTCTATCCTCGATTTTCGGGATAATTGTCCCTTCTATGGTCGTAATAATGGCCATTTCGGTCGCTTTGTGTTTCTCTTCGTTCTCTTGGCCACTTATCTTCTTCTCTTCCCCGATTTTCATAAGGTCTATAAGGTGACGGGTACCGCCGTCGGTCCTCGTAACTTTCTTCTCTTCCTCGGTAACTATTTAGCCGGGATGGAGACGCATATCGCCGCTCTCCTTCCCTGAGGTACTCTCGAGTCTTATTTTGGACTATCTCTAAGGCCTTCATTCTGTCTATCATTGGGCAAAATTTCACCCTGTGTTCGACACTCACATATGTAACATTTTGGCTTATAAGTCTGAGTCGGCGTTTGCGCTTGTACATTCACACTTGGTACATTGTTTTGCATAGCGGAACCAGGATGGATGGGTAAGTCGTAAGGCGGGGCACTATTATAGTGAACTTGCCTCTGGGGGATGTTGAAAGGGGTAGCTTGTGAATGAAGGTTTTGTCCCACGTAAGGGGATGTTTTTAAATATGGGGAATAAGGAAGGTGATTCATTAAATAATTTGGGTTTTGATGAGTGGGAACCTCGGGGGTCGGTATAGACCCCACGTTTTGATTTGTATAGGGTACTGAACGAAAAGGGTTGACTGGTTCGGAGACGATGCGATCGTCGCACCGGATGCGTTTGATTTTTTCATGCACTTCCTCATCCACGTCTCCGTACTTATGCCAGAGTTTGCGAGGTATAGAATTTAAAATTACCTGTTTAATACAAAAAGCACATCTATGTGCTGTGTCATATCTCCCGCGTCCCTTTTTAACCCTTTGATTTCCCTTTGGATTCTATGAGCAAATGACGTAAATGACTCGTCAGGTCTTCTGCTCTCTCGTTCTAGGTTCATTAGTCTGTTCGTGATTTCATCCCTTCTGTTTTGGCAATGAGATTGGAACAAATATCTAAGAATTCTTTCCAAGTTTTTACTCTCTCTACTCTACGGGCACCAGCCTACTGGGGGAACCGAGCATCTTATTGCCAAAGCGATCCGCATCTTGTCGGAATTTCGTCCTCGCTCGGGAATTAACAGTGCGACCTCAGAGACGAAATCCTGAAAGGATACGTAACTTCGAACCACTCCCTGAGTGGCAGTACTCGGCATACGTCCCGCAAAATACAGGACAGATTTCAGCCGCATGACGCAGCTTTTTCTCCTCCTCGGGAGAGAAATCGTCTTCCTCCCCGTAGGAAGATCGTTGGAATGATCGTGTAGCTGGTGGTTTGGGGGGGCGCATAGGCGGAGAGTTTGGGGGTGACGAGCTCCGCCTACCAGCCGCTTCCCGGCTTCCTAAGCTAGCCTGTCTACTATCCTGACTAAAAGACATTTCTTCCCCATCTAATTTAAAAGGCCAAAATTCTAGAAATCCCTGTCTCAAATTGGCTTGCAGAGGGCTATTTCCCTGTTTAAGTTCGCCTTGAATTTTCTCAGGAGGAACCCAAGAGGGGATGTGAGGTATTCTATTTATGTCAAAGTTTGGGGGGAAAAATTTTAATCCTGAAGGGGATTGTTTAGGGGTGCTTCCTGCTAAAGGAAATTTGTCTTCCTGTCCCCTAAGACCGGTTGCAATACAAACAGGTTTGCTCACCTTGGATTTTCCTTCGTCTTCGGAGAGATGGATTTTTTCGTCCTCGCCTGTTGCTTGGAGTCTCGTTGTCGTTTCCACTTGTGCCTGAATAGCTGCTCCTGACCTTGTGAGTCTGGGTGGAACTGCCGTTTTTCTCTTCTCCGTGTAGATGGTCCTCATACACGCTTCAGTCGGCTTCTGGTGCTTCGACGAGTGTCTAGGAAAGGGGTAGGAATCACTACCTAGACCCCACACCTGACACCATTCTATTATACCCGGGGTTTTTACCGGGTAAGTTGTTTAATTCCCCCCACGTATAATAGATGTACTCTGAGGACGGTCCGGACTGGACCTACAGAGCGCGCTGACCAATCGGTCACTTACGGGGCCCGAAGCTTTCGCAGCCCGCTTTCACACTCGTCGGAGTTACGTTTATTATGATGAGATTGAATTAGTCCACTTTAATTAATTATATTTAGGAAAGCGGATTATAGGCGGTAGTTAACATTGCTTCGTTTAAGTCTTTATTTCACAAGATCATTTAAGTTCACCGGGTTAAGATTTAGTTATTATTAATCTAAGGGTGACAATTAAGGTCACCAGGAAATAAATGAATTTAAGACCGCTGGCGCTTCCTCCAGTCAGATCCTTTTAATTCCAATATTCCGATTAAGCCTTAACTTCTAATGTGAAATTTAACCTTCACCCTGGGTATCCCTTTCCGTTCCTTTAACCGTTTTCCCGACGGCCCTGTTCTCGCGACACTCCCCTCGTGCCTTTTCTTGGGGTCCGTCAAAGCGTGGACTAATCCGTAGTCACAAAGCGTAGCTAATAATACGGAGCAACGCGCGCCTTCGTTACTCGCTGGGACCGAGACCTGAACCTCCTCTCGAAGTTAGAATCTACAAGCTCCTCGTTCAATGGCCGGACCCCTTCTTTTATACGAAGCAATCCACATCTCTCATACGTCAGAGGTGTACGTCACCATGAGTCCACGAGGCTTTGGTAATCCCCAAGAGTAGAGGTTCCGATATCGCAACTCTGGACGGATGTGAAGTGTTAGCTGGGAAAGTACATGGGCCAACAGCCAACGAAAGATATCACAAGAGAGCGTCAAAGCGTTCTTCATTAGGCTGAATATTGCATTTTTCAATTTTACAGGCACTAATTTGAGGGCGTAGGAGAGATGTAAGCGAGTTTGAGCGAGAGTGTGGAGATAAAAGAACCGTCTGCTCTTGTCGTGAAGGTGGATGTGCTCGTGTATAATGGCCGATATCGCCAGAGACTTGCCTCGCGTATAATATGTATATGTGTGTATATGTATATATGTGTGTATATATATGTATATATACGTATGTATACAGATATGTATGTATATAGATATGTATGTGTATATATATATATATATATGTATATATGTATATACAAATATATATATACATATATGAGTATATATACGTATATATATGAGTATATATATATATATTATATATATATATATATAATATATATATATATATGTATGTTATAATGTTATAAAGTTTCAGACCAACAAAGACCCTAGGATCCACTCATGGCTGGTCTACCTAACTGTGTTCGTAATTGTGTATTGTGCATGTCCTCCGTGGTGGCGGAGGGGACCTACAATTTTACGTGGGTTCCGAACCACAAAGAACAAGAAACATTTATGTATGTATATGTGCATATATGTATATATATATGTGTATATATGTATATATGTGTATATGTGTATATATATGTGTATATATGTGTATATATGTATGTATAATATATGTATATAATAGTATACGTATATATATGTGTATGTATATATATATATATATATATGTATATATATATATATATATATATACACATGTGTATATGTATATATATACATACACATATGTATATGTATGTATATATACAGGGTGGGGCACGGGAACCAAGTGTTTTTGGAATAATCAGGAAAATGATATTTATTTTTGTAAAGAAAATATATTGGTAGAACAACATTCGTAAGAACATAGCATTTCATGTCATAATAATCATGTACCGAAAATTATATTTGGCATATGATGTCCTTGGCCGTCGACGCATTGTTGAAGGCGTTTACGAAAATTGGCCTCCACTCTTCCCAGCACGTCTCTGTTGATTTGGATGATTTGTTGACGGATCGCTTCCTTCAATGCATCTAATGTACGGGGCTTGTCCTCGTAGACACGTGACTTGATGTACCCCCATAGAAAGAAGTCACATGTGGACAAGTCAGGGACCGAGGGGGCCATGCAATGTCACCAAATCTCGAAATGAGATGGTTGGGAAACAGGGGGCGAAGAACAGCCATTGACGCTCTGGCGGTGTGTGGCGTGGCCCATCTTGCTGAAACCACAAATGTCGACGAGCAATACGCCTTCTTCGTAACTCAGGGATGAAAAAGGTGTTCACCATCTCAATGTAACGCCCAGATGTTATGGTAACGGTAACCCCATTTTGTTCGAAGAAATAGGGACCGATGACGCCAAACTTTCCCACCGCGCACCAAACTGTAACCTTAGGGCTATGCAGCGGTTTTTCATGGAGTTGTCGCGGATTTTCAGCAGCCCAATACCGACAGTTTTGATTGTTGACGGCCCCATTAAGGTGGAAATGGGCTTCATCACTCATTACCACCATCATGTTTTCATTCTGCTCATAAAGTGCAAGCATTTCCTGTGCAAAATTCAGTCGTTGGGGCAATCGTTTACATTCAATTCCTGCACCATCGCTAACTTGTATGGGTGAAAATGTAATTCTTCATGCAAAATCCGTCTAACAGTACGATTGCTGATTCCGAGTGCAGCTGAATGTCTCCGAGCAGAGCGGCCTGGGCTTTGCAACATCGCTTGTCTGACCCTTTCAACGTTCTCTGGAGTACGCACAGTGCGTTGCGGCCCCTTCGGTTTTGTTTTCATTATTGAGCCTCCTGTTCGAAGATTGTTAACCCAACGTAAGATTGTGTCACGAGCGGGAACAGAGTCATTTCGATGAATGTTGAATCTGCGGCGAAACGCACGCTGAACTGCTGTCACTGACTCGCCACTCCTAACAAAATGATCATACGCGAACATGCGGTGTTCTAACGTCCACTGCTCCATGATGGCACCTGAAAGATAAAGGTGAGTGTTAGTTAAAGTTAAATGCTATGAACCCAGGAATGGAATGCTACCTACCGCACGCCCCTCCCATTCCTAATGGCCGATTACTAGCTATTCAAAAAACACTTGATTCCCGTGCCCCACCCTGTATATATATATATATATATATATATATGTGTGTGTGTGTTTGTATATATATATATATATGTGTGTGTATATGTATATATATATGTGTGTGTATATGTATATGTATATGTATGTGTGTATGTGTATATAATGTTAGACCAAAAAAGACCCTAGGATCCACTCATGGTTGGTCTACCTAACTGTGTTCGTAATTGTGTATGTCCTCCGTGGTGGCGGAGGGGACCTACAATTTTACGTGGGTTCCGAACCACAAGAACATAAGAAATTTATGCAAAAACTGCCTGTACATTGGCAACGACCAATTTTTACATAACTATTTAATTATCGATTTAAAACTAATTAATTATCGATTTAAAACTAAAGATAGAATCTCTGGATCCAGAGGATCAAGTCATAATAGACTACTATCCACAAATATGTTACACTCTATATCTATTTATAACCAACATGCAAATATATCAGATCCAAAGAATCCAGTCAATTTCATTACGGTATCCATCAATACTAGTACCTTGCCAACGAAAAGTAAGTCACGGTCCATGTCGATTCCGGACCAAGTCAAAATTTACATATAGATTACAATATATATATAAAGGGTGTCAGGAAATGATTGCCCCCCTGTACAGAAGAAACTGAAAGGAATAGAAAACAACAGACAAAACCACGCGAAAGAGCGTTTAATTTTGAATAAAAAACACTTGTTTTAATATCGGGTGTTGCCCCCATTTGCAGCTCTGACGGCCATTAATCGACAGGGGTATGATCCCAGAAGTGTCTCAAAGAGATCGGTATCATGACTCATTTCTTCAAGGACTTCGTTGATCTTTGCAGTCATAATTTCTGTTGAATACCGATTCTGAATGGGTTGTTCCAGCATTAAGGACTCCACCCGATCCCTCATGATGGATCCGACATGTTCACAGACATTAAGATCGGGAGAATTGCCAGGCCATTCATTATTTCCGAAAAAATCAATGTTATTGTCCTTAAGCAGTTGTTGAGTCGCAAGTGCTTTCATACAGGGGGCTTTGTCGTGAAGAAAGGTTGCCTGTTCAACATCCAAAACACACTCGGGGTCTTTCAAAAACGGAATTACATGTTGGGCTAAAATTACATTTCGAAAATAAGGCCCATCCCAACTGGTTCCTCTTGGTTTGATAACCCAGATGAGCTTCCGAATAGAGAACATAATGAAAACACCCACACATGCTGGATTTTTTACTATTTCTCGATACTTCTGGTCGTCTGGGACTTCATCAGGAGTTGTTGCCCAAACCCGATCATTCTGAAAATTTGGTTTTCTAGAGACATAAACGAAGAATTCATCGCTGACAACCAAGTGAAGGAAATCGTCTTCCGTCCATTCCTCAAGATAATCACAAAACCATAGCCGATCTTCAATATTAAGATCACACTTCCGTGGCTTAGCTATTTCATGCCAAGCACTCAAGCCTTGGCGAACTCGAAATTGATGCACAAGTTGCCGATTGACTATCTTACCACGACGGATAAGTATCTCTTTCGCTACCTCAGAGCAGCTCTTCTTTCGGCGCCGTGATGCAGCAAGCACAATGTCTTTCGATTCTTGAGATAATTTCTCCGGTCTTCCTCCTCGAAATTCTGTTTCACAATCTTCAGGATTCTTATTCCAATTCCTTTTGACAAAGTCTTCTGATCTTTTTAATCTCTCAGCCACCCAGTGTCGAGTTATGAAAGTTGCACCAGCTTCCTTTGCTTCACGAAATGTGACAGCTCGAATGCGGTCAAGAACTCGCTTTTTCTCTGAATCGTTCAAAATAGATGATGCCATATTTCTGTGGGGAAAAAAATGGTAAGAATTAAAATCACAGAATAGAATATAATGGTTTTTATTCAGATTTTAACGCTCTTTCAAGTGGTCTCGCCGGTTTTTATCTATCTCTTCTAGTTTTTGCTCTACAGGGGGGGGGGGCAATCATTTCCTGACACCCCGTACTTAGGAGGAAAAGTGTAGGTGTGGCTGTAAAGACTGTACAGTAATGTAGAATGTGTGTGCACCCATTTTGGGTCTCCCATTTCAAGGTGTTCGTGGGGCAAGTGAAGATCATGAGTTTTTCAATACTTCACAGTACTATGGGGGGCACCGCTAGGCAGAGGAATCTCTTTAAATGGGGTGTGTAAGGACAGAGAGTATCCCCTAACCCAAGATGCTGCCTCCCTATATCCCACAACACTTGTGTTGAGCTGTGGGATCGATCACCACAAAGCCTTACTTTTACTACCTTAAACTATACCCAATCTATCAACATATTTGTCTAATCGATTTTTAAACATGTTTATAGAAGTGCTACTAATTACTTCTACCGGCAAACTATTCCAGCTATTTACTATTCTATGCGTAATAAAGTTTTTGGCAACTGCTGTCTCCAACCTTCTACTTGTCAACTTACATCCGTTATTTCTAGTCCCATTATATTGAGATATTTCGAAAAAGCTATCTCTATCTACGTTATCGAACCCATTCATAATTTTGAAAACCTGGATTAGATCAACCCTTAGCCTCCTAGTCTCGAGTGTTGTCAATTTTAACTCCTTAAGCCTATCTTCGTACGACTTTGACCTAAGCGACGGAATCATCTTAGTTGCTCGTCTTTGAACTCTCTCGATTTTGTCTATATCTTTGCGCATATACGGATTCCAAAATTGGATCGCGTACTCCAAATGGGGTCTAACTAATGATTTATAAAGTGGAACTATAATATCGCGCGATTTGTACTCAAAATTTCGAGCTATAAAACCTAACACTTTGTTCGCCTTATTGACCGCTGGTGTACTTTGTTTCGCTATGTGTATATTATATATATATGTGTGTATATGTATGTGTGTATATGTATGTATATATATATATATTAATATGTATATATATATATATATGTGTGTGTATATGTATATATGTGTATATATGTATGTGTATATATATATATGTATGTGTGTGTATATGTATATATGTATGTATATATATGTGTGTGTATATATATAATGTATGTGTGTATATACATATATATATATACGTATATATAGGTATATGTATATATATATAATGTTATAATGTTTCAGAACAACAAAGACCCTAGGATCCACTCATGGCTGGTCTATCTAACTGTGTTTGTATTGTGCATGTCCTCCGTGGTGGCGGAGGGGACCTACAATTTTACGTGGGTTCCGAACCACAAGAACATAAACTTTTATAGTCGGCACACTAGGGGCCACGTCGGCCCATGGAGGTGGCTCCACTATGCAAAAACTGCCTGTACGTTGGCAACGACCAATTTTTACAAAACCAAACAATTATCAATTTAAATCTAATTAATTATCAATCCAAAACCAAATATAGAATCTCTGGATCCAGAGGATCAAGTCACAATAGACTACTATCCACAAATACGTTACACTATATATCTATTTATAACCGACATGCAAATATATCAGATCCAAAGAATCCAGTCAATTTCATTAAGGTATCCATCAATACCAGTACCTTGCCAACCAAAAATACGTCACAGTCCAAATCAATTGCGGACTAAGTCACAATTTACAACCATATACATTACAATATATATACCTAGGAGGAAAAGTGTAGGTGTGGCAGTAAATACTGTACAGTAATGTAGAAATGTGTGTGTGCACCCATTTTGGGTCTCCCATTTAAAAGTGTTTGTGGGGCAAGTGAAGATCATGAGTTTTTCAATACCTCACAGTAATATGGGGGCCACCGCGCGGCAGAAGAATCTCTTTAAATGGGGTGTGTAAGGACAGAGAGTATTTTTTTACTCAATATGCTGCCTCCCTATATCCCACAACACTTGTGTTGAGCTGTGGGATCTATCACCTAAATGTACTTAATATATATGAAATAAACTAGTACATCATGCAATAAAAATGGGCTTAAACACTATCACCAGATGTCCCCTTGCAGACATGAAACTACCCAACCTTCTTTTGAAAGAATCAATTGTATCTGAAGTCACCACTTCTGTCAGACTGTTCCAAAACTTAATTACTCTGTTTGTAAAACCATATTTTCTAAAATTTGTTCTACATATTGGCTTAATTAATTTCAAACTATGACCTCTAGTCTGGTTATTGTGATCTTTAATGAAAAGAGCTTCAATATCTGTCTTATCCAACCCTTAATTTTACTAGCTTAAACTATACGCAATCTATCAACAAATGCGTCTAATCGATTTTTAAACATGTTTATAGACGTGCTACTATTTACTTCTACCGGCAAACTATTCCAGCTATTTACTATTTTATGCGTAAAAACGTTTTTCGCAACTAGTCTCGAACCTTCTACTTGTCAACTTACACCCGTTATTTCTAGTCCTATTTTATTGAGATATTTCGAAAAAGCTATCTCGATCTACGTTATCGAACCCATTCATAATTTTGAAACATGGATTAGATCACCCCTTAGCCTCCTAGTCTCGAGTGTAGTCAATTTTAACTCCTTAAGCCTATCCTCGTACGACTTTGACGTAAGCGACGGAATCATCTTAGCTGCTCGTCTTTTAACTCTTTCGATTTTGTCTATATCTTTGCGCATATGCGGATTCCAAAATTGGACCGCGTACTCCAAATGTGGTCTAACTAATAATTTATGAAGAGGAACTATAATATCGCGCGATTTGTATTGAGAATTCCGAGCTACAAATCCAAACACTTTGTTGGCGTTATTGACCGCTGCTGTACTTTGTTTCGATACTTTTAAATCACCAGTGACTATAACTCCTAAATCTTTTTCCTGCTCTACGCCTATCATCTCTTTACCTGACATACTATACACAAAATTACCGTTACACGAACCTATATTTAAAATTTTGCACTTATCGACGTTAAATCTCATTTGCCATGTGACTGACCAATCAACGATTTTATTCAGATCATTCTGGATTTTACCTCTATCTTCGTCATTAATCGCCCTACCACACAGCTTCGTGTTATCCGCAAACTTTGAAACTGTACTAACTAGGCCGACATCTAGGCCGCTCAATCAACGACCACCCTCTGTTTCCTACCTTTCAACCACTCTTCTATCCAATTTATTACTACACCCCTGATTCCATGAGCCTTAGTTTTCTTAATGAGTCTTTTGTGCGGTACGGTGTCAAACGCTTTTTGAAAATCTAAATACACTACATCAACGCCCGATGACTATCGTAGACGTCAACAACGCTTTGAAAAAATAAAAGATTAGTTAAGCAAGATTTGTTTTGCCCAAAACTGTGCTGCGTATTTGTAACTAAATTATGCAATTCTAAGTGTTCGACTATACGATCCCTAATTGTTGATTCCAGTAGCTTACCTACAACAGACGTTAAACTGATTGGCCTATAATTTCCCGCCGCATCTTTATCGCCTTTCTTAAAAATAGGTGTTACGTTTGCCTACTTGAAATTATCTGGTTCGCACCCCTCAGAAATAGACGCATTAAAAATCTTTGTTAGCGGCACAACAATGCTATCTTTTAATTCTTTTAGTTGTACGGGATATATGGAATCCGGCCCCGGTGATTTACGCGTTTTCATTTTATCAATATAGCGCATTACCGGCCCTTCACTTACCAAAATATTATCCAAAATATTACCATTATCAAAAGGTATTATGTATGTGACCATAGGGATATTCGTTACATCCTCTATAGTAAAAACTGACGTAAAAAATTCCTTGTTTTCAGAAACTACATCTCCGTTAAAATTTTTCAACGGCCCAAAGACACCTGATATCCCGAAGGAAGGGAACATGAACCTTATGACACCTCATTTTCTGATAGATTTAAAAAACAAACAAGGCAAGCCACGTGCACTATCCTTGGCTTAATCAAATAATATAGTACTCAATAAAGTCAACAAATGAAATATAATCGTTAATGAATGATTAGTAAGAAGAAGTAATTTAGTTAAGAATGCACCAAACACTATTTTTTTTTAAAGACACCTCAACGAAAACCACTTATTCAATTAACACTGGACACTCGATTAAACCCAGGAAAGACCTTAAATAATAATATATATATATATATGTATGCTGCAAACCCACAAGGAAAAAGAAAAACGATTCCAAGGCCTTTCGTGTATTCAAAGCTAGACCTCGTCAGGGAATGAAGATAAAAGGCGAGATGCCCATAAATATATATACAACGTACAGGAAAAACAAAACAATTAGCACATACTTAACAAGGGTTAATGAGAGGCAAAATAAATTTTAACATGATATCGTCAATTTTATACGTCCCCGCACTGTTATTGAAATTGTTTTTAAAATGAATAAATGCACATTCTAGAATATTTCTTTCTATTATATCTCTGTTTTAACAAGCGCTTTAGAACTATCCCTTGATGCTATGGTTACATCTATACATATGGTTAAATAAGCATTGGAATTATTAGCTGTTCTACAAGCATATTTATGCTGTTTTACCCTAATATCTAACGTTTTACCGGTTTGGCCTATATATACTGAGTTACATTGTGTACATCCGATCGAATACAAACAACCAACAACATTATCAGGGCTATTCTTTATTAGGCGTGATTTAACAGTATTATTATACAGGGTGTCCCAGAATTAACTATCTATTTCAATGAAATCGGACAAATTTTTTAAAAACATACTTTTATTTATGTTTATCATGTTTAATATGTGTTAAAAATGTATAAATTTCTAAATTTTTTTCATAATTTTATTTTCATAATTTTTTCAGTTTTTCAGTTTTATTTTTAGAATGGCAAACAGACTCTCCAGAAGTTAACGTTTGGCTTGGAATGACCAAATCCAAAATTTATGGCCCATTCTTCTTTGCGGAGCAACTGTAACAGGTACCGTCTACCTTGATATGCTTCAGCAGTTTCTCGAACCACAGCTTCTTGATGATGGCATTCTTGATAATGTTGTTTCAACAAGATGGAGCACCATGTCATTGTGCTCTAATTGTTCGAGAATACCTCAACAGACTCCTTTCGAATCGGTGGATTGGACGTGGGGGACCTCGACCTTGGCCTCCGCGTTCTCCGGATTTGACACCCCTGGATTTCTTTGCATGGAGTTTCATAAAAACAAAGGTTTATCGCCAAAAGATCAATAGTTTAGCTGAACTTAAAGAACGCATCCAGTTGGCAGTGCGGGAGATAACACCTGAAATGCTTCAAAATGTGTTTCGCAGCGCTGAGGATAGATTTGAAATTTGCAGAGATACAGACGGTGCACATGTTGAAACTTCTCAATAAAGTTTTGACTTTGATTTATAAATCTATTTGTTTTTGTATCATAATTTAGTAATAAACACAAAATTATGTAAGTTTTTATTAAATTTGTCCGATTTCATTGAAATAGATAGTTAATTCTGGGACACCCTGTACTTAAAGATTACATTAATGCCAATTGCTTTAAGTACAGTTGGAAGGTATTGAAAATTAACATGGTAAGGTAGGCTAAGGATATTTTTACGCTGAAATTCCTTTACAATTACATTATTATAATACGTATTCTTGGCTTTCTTAAGACAGTTATCTAAAAATGAAATAGGATAACATAATTTAGTACCAATATTCATGATATTGCATAACTCGGAATCTAAAAATTCAGGACTGACAACTCTCAATGCTCGAAGAAACATAGCAGAGAAAATAGAGGATTTAATCGAAGGATGATGGTCAGAATAAAAATGCACATAAGAGTTATTATTAGTAGGCTTACGGTAGACTTCATATTTGAACTGATTAGAGCATCTCCAAATTTTTAGATCAAGAAAAGATAGGCTTCCATCATTTTCTTTTTCAACTGTAAACTTAATAGATGGGACTTGGGTTAGGTTTCTCAGTCCCAAAAAAGCCCAGCAGTTTACTGATTGCTAAGTCTTTTATTAATTTTGAAAAACACAGTAATATTTCAGAAAGTGAGGTGACTTTAGCCAAAGGTTGTGTGTATAGTGCTTTTAATACGAGGTTTGAATCGAATTATCCTTTGAGGTTTGAAAAAGCCCTGAAAACATTGAAAAATAATGATTCATTACATATTACTAAAGTGGACAAATCCAATTCGATCGTCGTCATGGACAAAAACAGTTATGTTGAAAAGATGAATACGTTATTGAGTGATCGTGACACGTACAAACCTCTAAATAGAGACCCATTGGAGGATGTTAATAAAATGTTTAACAGAAAATTAAGAGAAATTTTAAAAAATAACTATAATGGGCTTCCACAGCAGTTTCTTAGTATCAATCCATCACTACCATATCTGTACGGCTTAGTAAAAACACACACAATTAATAATCCCATGAGGCCTATTGTTAGCTCAGTGGGCTCCGTAACCTATAAGCTATCAAAATGGTTAGTTAGTTTATTAACGCCGTTAGTTGGCTCTATTTCTGAGTCATATATTGTAAATAGCATGGATCTTATTGACAAACTGAAGTTCCCTAATGACCCTAATTTCAAATTGGTAAGCTTTGATGTATGCTCGCTATTCACAAAAGTCCCTGTTGATGACCTACTTGATTTTTTAAAAGATAAGATCTCTGAATATTCTTTCCCTGTTCAACACAACATTCTTATTGAGTTAATTAAGCTTTGTGTCAAAGATTGTAAATTTCAGTTTGAAAATAAGTTTTATGCTATGTCGTTTGGATTGGCTATGGGAAATCCCCTTTCACCTGTACTAGCTAATTTATATATTGAATTTTTTTAAAGTAGAATTTTGCCTACGATTGTTAATTTTAACCTGGTTTGGTACAGGTATATAGATGATATTTTATGCCTTTGGCCTAATAATTTGGATGTGGACTTATTTCTTGGTAGGCTCAACAATTTAGTCCCATCTATTAAGTTTACAGTTGAAAAAGAAAATGATGGAAGCCTATCTTTTCTTGATCTAAAAATTTGGAGATGCTCTAATCAGTTCATATATGAAGTCTACCGTAAGCCTACTAATAGTGACTCTTATGTGCATTTTTATTCTGACCATCATCCTTCGATTAAATCCTCTATTTTCTCTGCTATGTTTCTTCGAGCATTGAGAGTTGTCAGTCCTGAATTTTTAGATTCCGAGTTATGCAACATCATGAATATTGGTACTAAATTATGTTATCCTATTTCATTTTTAGGTAACTGTCTTAAGAAAGCCAAGAATAGGTATTATAATAATGTAACTGTAAAGGAATTTCAGCGTAAAAATATCCTTAGCCTACCTTACCATGTTAATTTTCAATACCTTCCAACTGCATTAAAGCAATTGGCATTAATGTAATCTTCAAGTACAATAATACTCTTAAATCACGCCTAATAAAGAATAGCCCTGATAATGTTGTTGGTTGTGTGTATTCGATCGGATGTACACAATGTAACTCAGTATATATAGGCCAAACCGGTAAAACGTTAGATATTAGGGTAAAACAGCATAAATATGCTTGTAGAACAGCTAATAATTCCAATGCTTTATTTAACCATATGTATAAATGTAACCATAGCATCAAGTGGGATAGTTCTAAGGCGCTTGTTAAAAACAGAGATATAATAGAAAGAAATATTCTAGAATGTGCATTTATTCATTTTAAAAACAATTTCAATAACAGTGCGGGGACGTATAAAATTGACGATATCATGTTAAAATTTCTTTTGCCTCTCATTAACCCTTGTTAAGTACGTGCTAATTGTTTTGTTTTTCCTGTACGTTGTATATATTTATGGGCATCTCGCCTTTTATCTTTATTCCCTGACGAGGTGTAGCTTTGAATACACGAAAGGCCTTGGAATCGTTTTTCTTTTTCTTGTGGGTTTACAGCATTCATTCATTTCACGTGTTTTATTGTGAAATTCATCCCATATATAGGTATATGTGTATATATGTATATATATGTGTGTGTAGATATATATATAGGTGTGTGTATATATATGGTATATATATGTGTATATATATATGTGTATATATATTTGTATGTATATATATATATATGTTATATATATGTATATATATATGTATATGTATATGTATATATATATGTATATGTATATATAATATATGTATGTATATGTATATGTATATATATGTGTATATATATATATAGTATATGTATATATGTATATGTATATATGTATATATATATATGTATATATATATATATGTAGGCGCCGTTACTGCTACCCTGGTGCAAGGGTGGAGGATATAACTAATAGTGTTGACCATTTTACAGACGGTACCGCCGAGGACACAACGTATGTTATTCATGTCGGTACTAATAACGTTTTAAATTCTAGATCGGAAGAACTGCTGGCTAGGTACAGGGACTTAATAGAGCGACTAAAGGAGAAAACTAATAAGATTGTCTTAACAGGTATACTTCCTCGAATTATCCAACGTAACGATTTCTACAGCAAGGCGACCTATATTAACAATAACCTAAAGTCTCTTTGCCAACAGGAAGGAGTGCATTTTGCGAATTTTTGGAACAGTTTCTACGGCAGGAGGGACTTGTTCCTCGAAGATGGACTTCATCTTAATGACGTAGGAGCTGCGCGTTTAGGAAGACTATTTCATAATACTGTCTCTTCTTTTCAGGCTGCCGTAACTCGAACGGTCCCAGCGTAAATTCTACAAGTTTCCCCCGCGCTCGCGAAGTTGTCGTAATTGCAAGCAATTTGAAGGTTCTATCCTTAAATGCTCGAAGCCTACGAAATAAAATAAACGAAATTTTTCCTTAATTGCTTGTAAAGACTATGATTTAATTGCGATAAATGAATCGTGGCTTAGCACTGAAACACGTGACTTTGTAGGGGAATATCAAATTAAAGGTTATAGACTTTTTGTTAAAAACAGAATAGGTAGGCGAGGAGGCGGTGTTATGTTGTATATCAAAGATAATATTGCGAACGTTATAGAAGTAAAGCACTCAATTCCAGAACCGATAGATTCGACTATAGCAGAACTTAAATTGAACGATTTCAAACTTCTTGTTGCGGTTATATATAGGCCGCCAAATCAAACAGCTGATACGGACGAAGCGTTATATCGTGAACTAAAGAGAATAATCGGTAGTGAGCAGGCTTTAGTTATGGGTGACTTTAATTGCGCCAACGTGAATTACGATACAATGCAGGGAGACGCAGAAGGTAATCGTTTAGTTAATTTTCTCGAGGATAGCTTTCTTATTCAAAAGGTTGGGGAACCTACGAGGTTGGACAGTATTTTAGATTTAGTAATAACTACGGATGATAGGCTAATTACTGATCTTCAAGTAATAGAACCGTTGAGCAATAGCGATCACAATATGGTAGAGTTTGTCCTCTCAGTAAGTCACTCGAAACCAACTAACTCGACTAAAATTCCTAACTTCCAGCACGCACACTTTAGTAAATTTCGAAATAAATTTTCACACGTCAATTGGGAAAACGTAATGGGGAACTCCAACGCAAAACTAATGTGGGAATCGTTCGTAACGGTATTTAGGACTATAAATGAGGAGTGTGTACAGTACAAAATTAAGCGTGCGAAAGTAAACAACAAGCCCTTGTGGTTTACTTCTAGAGTACGAGACATTATAAAGAGTAGAGATAGGGCTTATAGGCAACATAAGTGCGATAAAGACAATTTGTTGTTACGAAACAACTACATACCTCTGAGGCGTGAAGCGAAAAGTGTAATAAAAAAGTCCAAGCGCGAATTTGAAATCTCCATAGCTCGTGACGGTAAAGAAAACCACAAACGATTCTTTCAATACGTCAATAATAGAAATCCAGTAAAAAGTGTCTTAGGTCCATTGAAAAATGTAAATGGAGATCTAGTCTCTGAAAACAAGGAAATGGCTAGTTTGCTAAACGAATTTTTTACGTCAGTTTTTACTATAGAAGATGTAACGAATATCCCTACGGTCATAGACATAATACCTTTTGATAATGGTAATATTTTGGATAATATTGTCGTTAGTGAAGGGGAAGTAATGCGCTATATTGATAAAATGAAAAAGCGTAAATCACCTGGTCCGGATTCCATATATCCCATACAACTAAAAGAATTAAAAGATAGCATTGTTGTGCCGCTAACAAAGATTTTTAATGCGTCTATTTCTGAGGGGTGCGTACCAGATAATTTCAAGTTAGCAAACGTAACACCTATCTTTAAGAAAGGCGATAAAGGTGCGGCGGGAAATTATAGGCCAGTCAGTTTAACGTCTGTTGTAGGTAAGCTACTAGAATCAATAATTAGGGATCGTATAGTCGAACACTTAGAAGTGCATAATCTGGTTAGAAATACGCAACACGGTTTTAGGCGAAACAAATCTTGCTTAACTAATCTTTTAGAATTTTTCCAAAGCGTGGTTGACGTTTACGATAGACATCGGGCGGTTGATGTAGTGTATTTAGATTTTCAAAAAGCGTTTGACACCGTGCCGCACAAAAGACTCATTGAAAAAACTAAGGCTCATGGATCAGGGGTGTAGTAATAAATTGGCTAGAAGAGTGGTTGCGAGGCAGGAAACAGAGGGTGGTCGTTGATGGAGCGGAGTCGTGTTGGGCTAATGTAGCGAGTGGCGTTCCTCAGGGTTCTGTATTGGGCCCCTTGCTTTTTCTTATATATATTAACGATTTAGATGTCGGCCTAGTCAGTACAGTTTCAAAGTTTGCGGATGACACGAAGCTGGGTGGTAGGGCGATTAATGACGAAGATAGATGTAAAATCCAGGAAGATCTGAATAAAATCGTTGATTGGTCAGTCACATGGCAAATGAGATTTAACGTCGATAAGTGCAAAATTTTGCATATAGGTTCGCGTAACGGTAATTTTGCGTATAGTATGTCAGGGAAAGATTTAACAAGCGTAGAGCAGGAAAAAGATTTAGGAGTTATAGTCACTGGTGATTTAAAAGTAGCGGAACAAAGTACAGCAGTGGTCAATAAGGCGAACAAAGTGTTAGGTTTTATAGCTCGAAATTTTGAGTACAAATCGCGCGATATTATAGTTCCTCTTTATAAATCATTAGTTAGACCCCATTTGGAGTACGCGATCCAATTTTGGAATCCGCATATGCGCAAAGATATAGACAAAACCGAAAGAGTTCAAAGACGAGCAACTAAGATGATTCCGTCGCTTAGGTCAAAGTCGTACGAGGATAGGCTTAAGGAGTTAAAATTGACTACACTCGAGACTAGGAGGCTAAGGGGTGATCTAATCCATGTTTTCAAAATTATGAATGGGTTCGATAACGTTGATACAGATAGCTTTTTCGAAATATCTCAATATAATAGGACTAGAAATAACGGGTGTAAGTTTAGAAGTAGAAGGTTCGAGACAGCAGTTGCCAAAAACTTTTTTACGCATAGAATAGTAAATAGCTGGAATAGTTTGCCGGTAGAAGTAATTAGTAGCACGTCTACAAACATGTTTAAAAATCGATTCGACGTATTTGTTGATAGATTGGGTATAGTTTAAGGTAGTAAGACTGGATATAGTTTAAGGTAGTAAAATTAAGGCTTTGTGGTTCGGAACCCACGTAAAATTGTACGATGCACAATACACAATTATGAACACAGTTAGGTAGACCTATATATATATATATATATATATATACATACATACATACATATATATATATATATACACACACATATACATATATATATATACATTATATATATATGTACACATACATATATACACACATATATATATATACACATATATATATATATATATATATATATATATATATATATATATATATATATATACATACATATATATATACACACATACATATATATACACACATACATATATATATACACATACATATATATACATATATACACATACATATATATACACATATACACATACATATATATACACATATACACATACATATATATACACATATACATATATACATACATACTGTACTGACTAGGCCGACATCTAAATCGTTAATATATATATAAGAAAAAGCAAGGGGCACAATACAGAACCCTGAGGAACGCCACTCGCTACATTAGCCCAACACGACTCCGCTCCATCAACGACCACCCTCTGTTTCCTACCTCGCAACCACTCTTCTATCCAATTTATTACTACACCCATGATTCCATGAGCCTTAGTCTTTTGTGCGGTACGGTGTCAAACGCTTTTTGAAAATCTAAATACACTACATCAACCGCCCGATGACTATCGTAAAAGTCAACCACGCTTTGAAAAAATTCTAAAAGATTAGTTAAGTAAGATTTGTTTCGCCTAAAACGGTGCTGCGTATTTCTAAGTTATGGAATTCTAAGTGTTCGACTGTACGATTCCTAATTATTGATTTCAGTAGCTTACCTACAACAGACGTTAAACTGATTGGCCTATAATTTCCCGCCGCACCTTTATCGCTTTTCTTAAAGATAGGTGTTACGTTTGCTAACTTAAAATTATCTGGTACGCACCCCTCAGAAAAAGACGCATTAAAAATCTGGAAGTTAGGAATTTTAGTCGAGTTAGCTGGTTTCGAGTGACTTATTGAGAGGACAAACTCTACCATATTGTGATTGCTATTACTTAATGGTTGTATTACTTGAAGATCAGTAATTAGCCTATCATCCGTAGTTATTACTAAATCTAAAATACTGTCCAACCTCGTAAGTTCCTCAACCTTTTGAATAAGAAAGCTATCCTCGAGAAAATTAACTAAACGATTACCTTCCGCGTCTCTGTGCATTGTATCGTAATTCACGTTGGCGCAATTAAAGTTACCCATAACTAAAGCTTGCTCACTACCTATTATTCTCTTTAGTTCACGATATGACTCTTCGTCTGTATCAGCTGTTTGATTAGGGGGCCTATATTCAGAGCTGGGCACTTGCGGCATATTTTCGGTATTGCGGTACTGCGGTACTACCAAACTACCAAACCGGGACCGCATAACGCAGTACCGCAAAGGATCGCTGAAAGTACCGCAGTACCGCTACCGCATTCAAATTTCCGCGTACCGGTTTGGTACCGGTTTGGTAGTTTGGTAGTACCGCAGTACCGCAGTACCGCAAAATATGCCGCAAGTGCCCAGCTCTGCTATATATAGAGTGAACCAAAAGTAGGTGGACAGTAAATGATAACGTTTATTTTGAGAATACATATTTAATTTTTTTGTATACTATAATACAAAATAAAATTTAAATAAATTTAGTTATAATATTTAATATAATATAACACAAACACCATAGTTATAATGAACACCATAGTTATAATATAATATAACACAAACCGTATTCAACCTACTGTCCACCTACTTTTGGTTCACCGTGTATAACCGCAACAACAAATTTGAAATCGTTCAATTTAAGTTCTGCTATAGTCTAATCTATCGGTTCTGGAATTGTGTGCTTTACTTCTATAACGTTCGCAATATTATCTTTGATATACAACATAACACCGCCTCCTCGCCTACTCTTCTGTTCTTAACAAAAGGTCCGTACTTCTAATTTGATACTCCCCTACAAAGTCACGTGTTTCAGTGCTAAGCCACGATTCATTTATCGCAATTAAATCATAGTCTTTACAAGCAATTAAAGAAAAAAAATTCGTTTATTTTATTTCGTAGGCTACGAGCATTTAAGGATAGAACCTTCAAATTGTTTGTAATTGCGACACCTTCGCGAGCGCAGGGGAAATTTGTGGAAATTACGCTGGGACCGTTCGAGTTACGGCAGCCTGAAAAGAAGAGGCACTATTATGAAATAGTCTTCCTAAACGTGCAGCTCCAACGTCATTAAGATGAAGTCCATCTCCGAGGAACAAGTCCCTCCTGCCGTAGAAACTGTTCCAAAAATTCGCAGAATGCATTCCTTCCTGTTGGCAAAGAGACTTTAGGTTATTGTTAATATAGGTCGCCTTGCTGTAGAAATCGTTACGTTGGATAATTCTAGGAAGTATACCTGTTAAAACAATCTTATTAGTTTTTTCCTTTAGTCGCTCTCGTAAGTCCCTGTACCTAGCCAGCAGTTCTTCCGATCTAAAATTTAAAACGTTATTAGTACCGACATAAATAACATACGTTGTGTCCTCGGAGGTACCGTCTGTAAAATGGTCAACACTATTAGTTATATCCTCCACCCTTGCACCAGGGTAGCAGTAACGGCGCCTACGACGAGGGTTTCTCCCACAGAATTCCTCGAACTGCTCTCGAACAATGGAATCGCCAACGAATCATATTTCCGGTTCATCAGCATCTTCGATACCTAAAATAGGAAACTTATTGTTTGTTATTACTGGTAGACAAGTCTTAGGTTTTTTCAATGGGGCTCCATTACGCACTCGAACGAAGGGTTGGGAACTAGGGGAAGAGAGAGGGCTATTAGTACTATTTATATTATTAGTAGAAACTGAGGCAGGAGGGTTCGTAACTGAAGTCTCAATGGATTCTAATTTTGCCGTCAGGAGCATCACGCTTTCTTCAAGTCTCACTCTGGCCTCCCTCTCACGTTCTATCTCGTTTCTTAGGACTTCCATGCTTGAGCACCACCTGCAAACTAACTGTTCATTATTATTAGCCATTGTAAACGCGTAAGCGGCAAATTTCCCTTCACAGCGACTGCAAGTACTTGACGGGGGTGCCATGCTCTTAATTAGTTAAAAAACAAAAAAACAAAAACGAGCGTTTGGAAATTAATAAATTACAACTTAGATCTACCGCGTGCTTATTGTGCCGTCACCTGCGCAAACCCGCAAAAATGTTCTTGAAACGCAGAAACAGGTTCTTGTAACACAAATTTATACTAAATGTATATATAATTAAGCTACCGACGAAAGATCTGTGAAAGAAAAAGTATTGTAAAACTTATCTGTCCACTATTTGACCGACTTTTTTCCTTTTTTCCCACGCTGGGTGACCACACTCTACTTGATCCCCCGAAGGAAGGGAAAAAGAACCTTATGAAACCTCGTTTTCTGATAGATTTTAAAAACAAAAACTGCAAACCCAGAGAATTTCCACCTTATGAAACCTCGCTTAGTAATAGATTCAGGAAACAAACAAGGCAAGCAACGTACACTAGCTTTGCTAAAATGTTTTAACAAACAAGTACTTATATATATAATATATATATATATATTAATATTATATATATATATATACTTCTTCGATTCATTATTTTTTTGGAATGTAGCGTATTTGTAATAAAAAAAGGAACGAATTTGGGTTATTCTTATTAATTTTGTTATTTTGTCTACAAAATTCATGGTCTTGGAACGTATTTATTTTTTCTAATAAGAATGATAACAAATTTCTACGTGGTCCAAATCTACGCAGGGACTCCAAAAACGTATCCACACGTGGACTCTGTCGTCAACTGTATTCCAGAAAATGTATATATTTTTTTAACTGACATTTAACTATTTTCAAAGAGCATTTTTACTCCCAGTGTAAGAGCTTTAACGTAAATACATCAATAAATTTTGATGAACCCGTCAAGCCATTTATTCATATAAAATATTTTTTTCACTTTCAATACGGATTTGCATTACTTGAATATTTATTTATTTTGTGCTAAAATTAGTTTTTATATTTTCATATTCTTCGAAAATATGTTCCTATTCGGGAAGGAGGGGTCAAGGGCGAACGCCTGCAAAAATGCCCCCGGGCCCTCACCCACAACAGAAGGAGGAGATACAGTAGCTATAATCAAGATCCAGAGTTTTCAAAATGCCTTGATACTCTGCGTGTGAAAGATTGGAGGATATAGCCGGGGGGGGGGGAAAAAGATAGATTGATGAAGGTTATTCCAGAGTTGACTGGTTGAGTAGATGAAAGATTAAGAATATTGATTAACCCTTGCATTAGAGAGTTTGACAGTAAAGGGATGAGAATGTGTTGAAATTCTGGTACTACAAGTTCTTCTTAAAGGAGGAGACATGCAGTTAGAGAGTTCAGAAGAGCAGTGTCCGTTATAATTGCGATAGTAAAGAGAGAGGGATTGAAGACGGTTGGTAGCAAGCGAGGAAGTGATGAGACGATCAAGCTACTTCTCTCGTGACTGGAGTAGCTACCAAAGATCACTGTGCATAGTCTAGGAAAAAGCCTTGGCCCTCGTGGATGGAAGGACTAAAAACTTAATGAAAAAATATTCAACCTCGAAGAGCGATGCATTATAGACTTACGAGTCCATTGGTTTGCTTTGCTCTGAAACAGTTGACTTTTGATTCAGGAAGTCATTTGAAATTTTAATACTCAGTTTCGAAATATTCTATGAAACATAATAATTCTAGTTTCAAGTTACAACATTAATTTTTAATTTCAATTAATTAAGTTACTACAAGACACTTTTACATTGTGGGTAGATTATGGGTATCTGTTTTATTTGGCATGATTAAAAACAATTCAACTCCTGTACACAAAATATTACGTACTGCACTTATGAATACATGAACTTTGATCTTAAAATCTTGTATTTTACATGTTTTTAATTATTAATTACAATTAGTATCAGATTTGTTACTGTTAAAATAGATGCAAATGAGACTTGATAGGGAATGCACACTGAACAAACTTCCAAAGATTCTGCCGCCATTTTTTATCAAAGATTCAGTTTCTATTGTTAACTCTTTCAGGACGACGGTGCAAATTGAGGATCACCTGAAGCTCAGGACACCCAGCCTTCGTTAGTTAGCCTTACACGGCTAACTAACGAAAATATCACGACTTAACCTAACCAATCGTTAGGTCAACTGTACGCCCTTGATGATTGGTTAGGTTGAGTCGTGATATTTTCGTTAGTTAGCTTTATAGGGCTAACTAACGAATGTTGGGGTCCCTGATCTTCAGGTGATCCCAAATTGGTAACGTTTCATATACACGCATTCATAGTTTAATCCTACAAAAAATTCCGGCCTTAAATGGTTAATATTAAGCTTTAAGCGTAAAATTACATAGTTCATTTACATGTGTGTGAATAGTATTTTTTTTTTGTTATTTTTTACAATTAACGAACTTTATGAGGGTGGGGTACGTAATGGCCAATGTCGAAACACCACTTCCCATCGATCAGTGAAAGCAAGTGGCTTTGAGATTGGGTAGTAGTTGGATGGGAGACTATCCTCTGCGTCCAGATGAAGTAGAGACTCGTGGTTCGGATCTCACGTAAAGCTATATAGGTCCCCTCCGTCATATGACCTCAGATGTTCTGAAGGGGGTTAAACAACCCCATTAAATAACTGGTGCTACTATAGCGTGATTCCTACCTCGATTCGGCGGTCTACCTTTTAATTATAGCTTCTTACCTTGTTTACTAATTGCTTGTTTACATTCCAATGTCCATCGCCCTTGACGATTGATTAGGTTTAGTCATGATATTTTCGTTAGTTTTAACGAAAATATCGTGACTAAACCTAACCAATCGTAGGTAGACCACATACTATAGTAGCACCGAAACTATTTTTTAAATAAATAAAATTGAATAATAAATAGCATTTTATATTTATTATATTTTCATTTATACCTTGGATAGGAATCACACTCTACAGTACTGTAGTTTCGAACCAAAACGGGTAGGAATCACCCTATAGTATCGAAGTCACCGGTAGGAATCACGCTATAGTAGCACCAAATAACTTTACGTGGATTTTCACCCATCATTTTATGCTGCAATACATTTTATTTTTGTTACAACTATTTTTAAGTGTATGATTGTTGTATTTTTTGTCAAATAATAATTTTTCTAAATAAGACAATTGAACGACCTTTTGTCAGGTAAATATGCTTCCATCTTAGCCTTTAAAAGGTGATCAATTAAGTCAAACATACATACTGTTTCATTTAAGAAGGTACAAAAATGGTTGACTTAAAATATCAATGTTCACAAATATATATATATACACTACCAGTCAAAAGTTTAAGTACAGCTACTAATTTCCAATGTTTTGCTGCTTAGCTCATGACATAAACTTCAAATGTAAACTTAACAGGTACTAGAGATAAATTTGCTTACCTGGCTTTCATATTGTATGCTTCAGTGCATCTGCCCTATGCAGTGTGTTGTAACACAGAAGCTTCTTCAAAATAGCCTTCAAAATGTGTTAATTTACATCTAGCATGCAACCTAAAATTAATGCCATTAGGTCTGCACAAAGGTCCAAAAATAGTTTAAAAGTCTTTACTTGGGTAGTGTGTTTCTTCAGGAGTATGTTAATACATGTGTTTAGTTAATAACATGCGCTGCAGGTCTTTACATATAAAATCCTTGCAGAGGAGCTAACTGTGTAGTTTAAGGTATATTTCTGTTTCAAAAAGCAAAAATGGGTGCCAAAGCTCAGTTAACAACAGAAAAAAGACAGTCGATTGTAACTTTGAGAAATGAGGGCCAATCACTGAGGAAAATTGCAAAAAAATTAAGTTTCTGTGAATGCGGTTGCTTGTGCCATTAAACGGTACGAAGAAAGTGGTCAAAATAAGGACAGAAAGAGGTCAGGGCGATCAAGAACCACAACAGACTCAGAAGACAAGTATATCCGAGTCACCAGTCTGGCCAAGAGACGCCTCACAGCACTTGAAATCAAAGCCCAGCTGAACAACTCCAGAAGTACAAAAGTTTCAACATCAACTGTTCAGAAAAGACTAAGAGAGGCAGGATTAAAAGGACGAACTGCAGCAAAGAAACCAATGCTGAGATCCCAGAACAAGAAGAAAAGGCTAGCCTGGGCTAAAAAAAAACAAAAATGGACTGTTGAGCAGTGGAAATTTGTCCTTTGGACTGACGAATCAAAATTCGAAGTTTTTGGATCCAAACGCAGAGTATTTGTGCGGCGCAGAGCGGGTGAAAGAATGACACAGCAGTGTGTTGTGCCAAAAGTGAAGCACGGTGGAGAAAGTGTGATGGTCTGGGGATGTTTTGCAGGGGAGCAAGTTCGAGATCTCCACAAAGACACTGGAATACTGAACCAACGTGGCTATCACAGCATTCTACAGCGCCATGCCATCCCATCTGGACTGCGACTAGTTGGCCAACAGTTCATAATGCAGAAAGTCAACGATCCTAAACACACTTCCAAGCTGTGTCAAAATTACCTGAAGCAGAAAGAACGGCAACGTCAGCTCATAGTTATGGAATGGCCAGCACAGTCCCCGGATCTGCACCCCATCGAGTTAGTGTGGGATGAACTGGATCGACGAGTGAAAGCCAAGTAGCCATCCAGTGCTCAGAAGCTTGGGAACTCTTACAAGAGTGCTGGTAGCAGCTTTCACCAGACTATCTTCTTTCTCTTGTTGAGCGCATGCCTCGAATTTGTTCTGCTGTAATTGCTGCTAGAGGAGCTATTTTGATGAATCTAAAATTTAGACTTTGATTTTGGTAAATTGTCCTAATTTGTTGTTATTTAAGTTCCCATGTTTGTACTTATGAATTTGTGTCATCATAACTTAGTTAATAAATAAAAAACTTTTAACAAAATTTGAAATTTATGAATATTTCAGGGTGTTCTTAAACTTGTTACTGGTATTGTATATTTGCAAACAATTCACAAACAGCACGTGATCTTTTTAATGTGAATATATCACGAAAGCGCTCGACTTCGTGTTTTATTTTTCCGTTTCCCTGTGGTTCCTTGCTTATATATATATAACCTTACCTTACAACCTTACAAAGGTTCCGCGCGATGACTTCTCATTTCGCGAAGGTCAAGCTTGTCGCCCCTCCTCTCGAGTTGGCCTGGTGAAGTAGTGAGTTGGATTCTTGCGCTCTCCACCTCACATAGCCAGGTACGCCCGGCTCATCGGGGATTGTTCTGAGCCAGGCGTCTAGTCTTCTTTTGAAGATTTCCACTGCAACTCCCTTCGTGTTTCTTAGGTCTTTGGGCAACTGATTAAACAGTTTTGGTCCTCTCACTACAAAACTATTTTCTTTCAGGGTTAAGGATGTTCCCTGTCTCGCCTAGTGTTGAAAAATAATCGAAACTTTACAAACCGGTTTTTAATCGATCTATTTTTTGAAAACCGGTTTTAACCGGTTATGACCGAAAAGTATAGTAATTTTTAAAAGCCACAATTGAAAGGTACTGACTTTAACTCTTAACAAGCATAGCTTATCGCCTCTTTTTTGGTCAAAAGAATGCAAAAATGCAGCATCATATGTATGCATATGAATAAGAAAATGACAACTTTGACATATTTTATTTTAGCCAAAATAATACATTATTCAAACAATTTAGATTTGAAATAATTTTTTAAAATAAAACATCTATACTTAGAAAGAAATAAACTTTTTTTTGTAAAAAATTGATAAAGAATAAAAATAAAATTTATCTCTATTTTGGAAAAAACATTGAAATAAAATTTTTCAATAAAAAAAACTTTACCTAGAAAACAGAAAATTGACTCTTCGTTTAAGAAAAAATATATAAATTAATTTAGATTTTATCCCTATTTTGGAAATGACATCTTAAGAAACAAAGGGCATTAAGGGTCTTATACTGCGAATAGGGCTTTAGTCGACTGACTCTACACTGCAGCCTACATGGTGAGACAAACTGAAGATCGAGTTGCCAGATAGGCAAAAATTATACTGAAGAGCAGTTGCCAGTTTGTCACAATTTAACTTAATAGGTAATGTATTCGAAGTTATTTTTTGTGCGCTGTAGCGCGTAGCACGTTCGCAAGTTTGAGCCAAATAAAAATCAATCGATAAAACCGGTTTTTTTTCTTTCGGTTTTCGATTTTTAGGGGAATTTTACAAACCGGTTGAAAACCGGTTTTTACAAACCAGTTTTCAACACTAGTCTCGCCTTCAATTTGGAATACGACACAGTCTACCGCTTCTACTTTCCACCGTTGTTTGGGGAGTTATGGGATTCAGAGTAAGATTAGGGACTAGTTTCTCCATTATTTTCCAAGTGTAAATAATGGTGTATATCTCTCTTCTCCTTTCCAGTGAATATAGGTCTAGTTCTCGTAACTTTTCCTAGTAATTTAGTTCTTTGCACCCATTGATCTTGGCTGTGAAGCTTCTTTGGATCCCCTCCAGCTGTCTAATGTCTTCTTTTTTATATGGGGATGTTAGGACCGAGCAGTATTCCAATTTGGGTATTATCAGGGTTTTCAGTAGAGGAATCATTACATTCCTATCCCTTCGTTTAAAGGTTCTCAATATCTGACCCGTTATTCTCTTTGCTCTGTTTACTGCTATCTTATTTTGTGTTTCAAATTTCGCATCATCTGTCATTACAACCCCTAAATCTTTTGCTCTGGAATTTCTCTGAATTTCCTGTCCATTTGGGGTATAATATTCCTGGGACTTTAGGTCCTCTCTTTTTCCGTACCTTAATAGCTGAAATTTTTCGGTGTTAAACTTCATATTGTTGTCTTCAGTCCACTTGTAGATTTTGTTTATGTCGGTTTGTAGAGATCCTATGTCTTCTGGGTTTCTTATTTTTCTACTGATCTTTGTGTCATCCGCAAAGGATGTTACTGTGCTGTCTCTGGTAACGTCCTCATCTATGTCAGTTAGCATGATTATGAAGAGTAGTGGAGCTAATACTGTTCCTTGTGGTACCGAGCTGAGGACCTCTGATTCTGATGAAGATACTCCTTATACTGTAACGACTTGCCTCCGCTCACTAAGGAAATTATATATCCATTTCCCTACTTTTCCTGTTATTCCCATATATTTCAGTTTATGTATTATGATTCCGTGGTCACACTTGTCGAACGCTTTAGCAAAGTCTGTGTATAGTACATCATAGTTTTCATTACTTTCAAGTGAATCAATAATGTTGTTGTAGTGTTCCATTAGTTGTGATAGGCATGATCTGCCTGATCGAAACCCTTGTTGGTTATCATTGAATTTTTTCTGAGTTTCCAAAAAGTCATAGATTTTCTGTCTAACTATTCTTTCAAATATTTTAGTGAGATGAGATGTAAGCGACACTGGCCTATAGTTTTTGGCCTCGGATCGATCTCCTCCTTTATATATTGAACTATGTTCGCGCTCTTCAGGATGCCCGGTATTTCTCCCGTGTCTAATGATCGTCTCCATATCCAGTATAGGGGCTCAGCGATTGCATTCTTGCAGTTTTTGATCAGTGTGGCATTCCATTTATCCGGTCCTGCCGCTGAGTGTGTTTTTAGTTTCCCTATGGCTTGTGTAATATCATCCGTCGTAAAGTCGAAATTCGTTATACTTTCCCCTTGTGGTTCTTCTTCAAAGAACGCGTTTCTATCGCATATCAATTTGTCAGTTTCTGGATACTGAAAGATGATTCATACTGAGCTTTTAATATTTTAGATACTTCTGTTAGATCATCAGATAAATCCCTGTTCTCATTTTTTAAAGGTCCGATAGTCGCTTGATTTTTCGACTTTCTTTTTGCGAAATTATAGAAGTACTTTGAGTTAGCCTTTATCGCTTCTATAGCGTCATCTTCTTTTTCTGTATGCTTCTCGATTTGTTCCTGTATGACGACATCGATACTTTGTAGTTTATCATTTAATATTTTTCTGATGTTGTTATCTTTACAATTACTTAATTTTGCAGTCACTCTTTTCTCTTTCGGAACAATGCCCTCTTTTGTCTTTCGAACCTGCTTCTCTTTCCTCTTGTTGTATCTTTGGGACATGTTTTTCCACAATTTCTAGCGTCTTCTCCTCTAACGTCATTAGCATCTCTGTATGTATATATTCATTCATTAGGTTTTTAACTTAGCCTGTAATTATCGAAGTCAATATAAAGTTTTCTCCCTAAAGTACAAACAATGTTCATGAAGGGATTGTTGATAATGTGGATTATAATTGTAATCATTATTTAGGAGTATATCCAAATTATATTTGTCTTTCTTTATTGAATTGATAGATATTTGTTCGTAATGCGTGAATTTGCTATAAGGAGTGGTACCAAGGACAGCTGGTCTATTCTTCTCGGCCACGTTTTATTGCAAATATTTTTCAACAAAAATGGAAATACTTCCGGGATTGAGGCGTGTTGAAAAATAGTATTGCTTTTGTTTTTTTTCCTTTTTTCTTAAGGCATGAGATGACATATTGTGTGTGTGTGTTTGTGCCTGTGTATTTGTTAAATATAAAATGTGTACACAGTACATAATCCGTAGATGAGTACTTAAGCAGTTTAATTTAATTACCCTTAATTTTAATTTATCTACCCTCAATTTTAATTTAACTACCCTCAATTTTAATTTAACTACCCTTAATTAAGTAGAAAATAATGTAGGAAACTTTCCTCGAGATTTTGTTTACTTTATACCCTGTCCAAAATTTAAAAATTCTTCTTAATAGTAAACTTTGGTTTCAATTTGGAATTCGTTAACACGTATACTAATTCTCATTTTTAACTGTTGACTCTACACTATTTTATTGAAAATCCATGTGGAAAAGTGTCCTAATTACATCACCAATAACACCCCAAAATGTTATAAGTTACTCTCTTTCATTACATAGCGTATAAACTAATCTCCTTTGTCGAATTTGTACAAGTTTCGAAACTCACCAAACAGCGTTCTTCGACCGAAATTAGAAATATGATTTCCGTCTCCCATTTGTGAATGGTCGTTACGAATATTTTTTTTTGAGTCAATAAAAGAAGAAACAACAAATTCTTTTTTGAATAATTTTCATTTGTGATCATACTCCGCCATTATTCTTCGTTCACTAATAGCAATCAAAATCAAATCATATCATATATCATATATATATTTAAAATTTATTGTATATATATATATATATATATATATATATATATATATAATTTTTTTTAATTTGGCCCCTTAAAGCTTTAGGCTTTACTGTGCTCTCAGATTACGTTAAAATAGCATATCACTTGATCACTTGGTAGGTAAATTAATATTTTTTTTCATTAACTAAATCCCGCTTTCGGGATTTACTTAATTATATGAATATTACAAGGTGATAAAAAAAATGTTCCCAAAGATAGAAATAAAAGTTAGTTTTGGGTCACCCTGTAAATTTTTTGAAAAGGAATTAAATAGTTCCGAGATCTTTTTCTAAAGTGTGTACTCGTATGTGGACTAAACTTTTCTTCACGAATCTCTGTTGCAACTTTTTAAATTTGGTAACCTTTCAGAAAAATAAAATCTTAAAAACGTGTCCTTCCTAAATCTAAAATCACCTTGTGGTAAACCCCAAAGTCAACTAACAAAGATACGATATAGTGTATATATATATATATATATATATATATGGTGTGTGTGTGTATATGTTCGTGTTTCAGAATTTAATCATTCCATGAAAATATATAAATATATATGTATATACGTAGTCAGCCTTAGGATTATTGTATTAATATTACATTAGGGAGCTTGAAACACCGTCTCAATGTAGATAAAGGTATGACATTTTTATTAAGTGTTAAATAAACATGAATGTAATAAGCCTTACTTATCCTTTTGTTCCGAATTCTTATGCTTATTATTATTGTTGTTTTTTATACTATTTTATTATTATTAGTTTATTATGACTATTATTTTTATTTTTGGAATTATTATACATGATATATATATATATATATATATATATATATATATATATATATATATATATGCACCTCGGTGGTGTAGTGGTCAGCGTCGTTGACTACGAATCCATCGGCCAGGGATCGAGACTGGTGACGGCATGCGGCGCGCAGCAAAACCAAGCTGTTCATCCTTCCACACAATAAAAAATTGGTTGGTAGATAAATGGGTACCCTAGGTAGTCTAGTAGTTAAGACGGCGGGCTGATGGTGGGGTGTGGTTCGGATTCAACGGTTAAACTGTAGGTCAGGGGTGGCGAATCTTTTTACAGTCGCGTGCCATAAAAAACATGTAAACCATAAAAAAAAAATTCGCGTGCCCATCAAAGTTTATATATATTACACCAAATTATAAACATTAAGTCTATTATTTTATACTCGTATTTTGGATAACAATTTCTATACTTAGGCGTGCCATGCAAATTTTATCGCGTGCCCAAAAGGGCACGCGTGCCATAGGCTCGACACCACTGCTGTAGGTCTAGGGTGGAGTGACAAGCTTGACCTTGGTCAGAATGAACAATTCTGTCGGAAGCAAAACCAAGGTTAACCAAGGTTATATTAGGGTGGGTTTTAATTACAGGGGTAAAATTTCAGAATGAAAATATCTTGAGTTTTATTCCCTCAATTTGTTACCATTTATTAAAAAATGATTTGTGCTAAATATGATTTAAATTAAATAATATTTAAAGGTCGCTAAAAGTACTTAAATTTTCTGACTATTCGCTCGACAAAGAACTGCTTAATTTCTTTGCTGCATGAAAATTAAATAAGGCTAAAAGCATTTTATAAAATTGTATTCAATCAAAATATAAAATACATTATATTCATAACGTAAATGACATCTTTTTTTTTAAAAGCACAAATATATGATATTTACAAAATACAGTAATTATAGCTTTTCCTTCAATTAACAAAATATGTGAATGCAAGAAAATGGCAAATGGCACCTCCTTTTATATTTCAAAACAAAATAGATGACATTTACAACATAAATTAAGCTTTTGCTTCAACTTAAAATAGTATAAGCAAGACAATAGCAAGTGTTATGTTTGACTGAGCAATCTTTTAAAGGTTTGGGGAAGCGCTTCCGGTGGTCCTCCACCACTTGGAGAAGGTATTGCTTCTGTTCTTCGTTGCATGTTGTTGATTCATTGAATGAGGTCATCAACGCGACACTACGCTCAGCAAAGTCATTCACGACTCGAATGCCCTGTGCAACGTCTCGGGCATTCTTCCACGATTCGTCCTCGCCCCAGACGGATGGATCATTTTCAATGAAGGTCATTGGGATATCCAGAATGGTGACTAATCTCTTCGTGTTCGAAGTAACAAAGTTAGTTATTTCAGAATTTCGTTAAGGATCCCTCCTCGTCTAAGGCTTTTATCATCTCATGTTTTTCATAGGTGGAAATCGAGGAATCGAAAAAGGCAAAACCTACAAGTTCTTCGCTTAAATACCAAAGATGGCGAGAGAGGGCCTTTGCAGCCAAATGTGAAGCCGAATCATCAGTATCTCGGAACTTTATAATCCTCTCGATAAGCTCAATATCATTTATAGGGGTCTCGATTATATTTGATGCTGTAAAACAGGATTGGATATAAACCATCAAACCAAAAAGGACGAAACGGCGAATCCCAGTTGCGTCCTGAGCAGTAAGTCGAAACGTTTGGCTGAAGAGGAAGATTTTGTCAACATATATCAGTCGAGCGATCCATCTCGCTCGGTGGAGTGCTCCAGGCTGTCGGATGCTAATGCCACGAGGTGGGCTCTCACCAAGAATGATTAGAAAGAGCTCAAGTAACTGGGTTACCCTCAATTTGTGGAGAGAAATAATGATGATTGTCTCCTAAATGGGTTCCACATGCCGTTCAAGGTGCGAATGTATCAGTGATCGAAGGTACCAAATTGATCCTTGAACCTCTTGAAGAGGGGAATTTCAGGCCTTGAAGACTTGAGGACATGGTTTCTGCAAAAACATTTTCTAACAGCGACCAAGCTTCTGTTCGAGTCGAATACACGTTCCACTCCATCCTCCAGTATTGCTAGCAGTTAGCCAGTGAAATCAAATGACACGATCTTGATTTGTTCCTCTATGCACCAATCTTGGAGGCATCGCATGACTGCATTTGCTTGAGATTCTCCAGTTCCTGACGATAGTTTAGGGACGCCAAGGAGCTTATCCACGCCAGTTCCCGACACCAGCACTGAGAGACTGTTCACTTTGTTCTGAGATTTCGTTGTGTCTGGTAGGATTTTGCCATCCCATTGAACGGTCAAGGGTACATTAACTTCGAAGTCTCTCCGAATCTTCGCTGCAGCTTCTGCACGAAACCAGATACGCTCCTTCACATCGTGACCTAGGGATGATGTAAATGTGGGGAGAACAAAAGCAGCACTTCGGTCTGTCGTCTTGGTTCGATCGAGGGCAGCAACATGCTTGATCCAGTATCTGCACTGGACGACGGCTTACGTTGTCTCTGTTTTTGGAGGTGGAGGCACAACATCATTTGCATCACTTGAGAAAATGGATGACTCCACCAGGACTGCTTTGGGTTGAAGTTGGCGGGCTTCTTCCATTTTTGACTTGTGTTCGAAATGACGTTCTTTCTCCTCATGTCGGCTCTCTATCTTGTTAAGTAATGTTTAACGCGA